>JBAJNP010002434.1:0-48224 GCA_036877545.1 Yasuhikotakia modesta
CACACACACACACACACACACACACACAGGCATTGACATGATTAATTCATTTTCAGCCAAATAAGATGGCTATTTGCATAATAAGACTCAGAAATATTGTGTGTCATGAAGGTCTTTAGCAGTGCTTCACAAACTCTGGATTAATGAGAGAACAGGTTTAAAGCAAAAGAACTTTTGTCTAAACACGTAGACAGAAAACTCTTTATTTTAAAACTATTTTTTGGTGTTTTCTTTAGATGTTTGACAACAGGCCAAAATACAGGTCTTAACACTTTCTGCAGGTATTGAATATTTTTCTCACAAATATCTAACAGAACTTGTTGCTTTTAGTTAAACTGTGTTTGAGTCATTAAATAATTACTTTTTCAATGCCTTTAAAAACTTATGTTTTTAAAGGCATTGTCAGATATGTAATATGGTAGAAAATATACAATATATATTTTTTATTTTTACTCTTAAGAGATTTTAAGTAAACTGGTGTGGATTTGACAAACTGTGTGGTTACACACCACCTGTTGTACATCGCCTGACTTTCAGTTGTTGTGTAGTGTAGTGTAGTGTAGCTGTTTGTTTATGAGTTTGATTTCAGATAGACTGTTTATTCCTGTGACATGCTTTAATATCTGTGTCTATCAGCAGGCCTCTGTATGTCTGCGTGTCATTGAGATTCACCGGTCACGCCTCGACATTCTCAGAAAGCAGAGTACCCTCCAGTCAGCAAGCAGCGCTCCCCTCATTGCTCTCAAAATGGCTGATTCACTCTAAACAACACTAAAATACAATTCTATCTGCCCTGCATTTCTTATCACAGCACGGTTTTTAAAAGTGTGTAGTGGACAAATCCATCCACAGTATATGTGCCAGGTGTAATCTCAGAATTAAGATGTGAAATACCTTGTTGGGATGACAGGATGTACGTTACACGGCTTTGTGGTGTTTATGTGTTGGTCAGAATTTGTTCAGCGATGGTTTATGATAGAGGTGCTAAATAGTAGAAGTACATTGTGTTGTTCTAGAATTGGTGGAACCAAAAGGGAATTGTGGGAAGGCAAAGGTTCCAGGATTGTTCCAAACAAAATTTATTTACCACATACAGTTGCAGCAGTGTCATATTTATGCTGGTTTATTTGCTGATTTCAAGGTAATGTTCGGATGAACCTGAAGTGACAGTGATGTATAGCTTTATGTAGAGAGTTTCAAACACACACACAAGGCAGCAATGGCCTGCTGTGTTTATAACACTCACTTCAAGTGCTCTGCCCTTCACAGTGCAGAGGGCAGAGATTCTCACACATGAAATGGAATTTTGCCAGTTTGTTATCTTCAGCAAACCTCAACAAAACTACACCGCCTGTTTATGCTTGTGCTTTTTTGTCTCACCTTACCTTGTGCTTCAGTTTAATAGGGAAAAGCCCACATGCCACCAGAAACATGACAGGAGTCAACAGGAGTGACATGTTTATGTGTCTGAGAGAATGTGCTAGAGAGAAAGAGGGAATAATGGAATAAAAAAAGACTAGGGTTATAAAATAAGTAGGCCAAGTAATGATATTGGATGCACAGTAATATTTTTTGAAGACTCTGTATGAATGCTGATATAAATACCTCTGTTTTTGCGAAGGTGTAATATTTGAGAGAAAAAAATGTTGGTCATGATTTGTAGGAAGAATAATATGTATGAGAATTTGGAATTTCCATAAAAGATTCGTGTAAACCTAATAGCTCACACAAAATAGAAACTGTCTTCAGTCACTCACCATCATATGTCTATGTAACTTTCTCTTGTGTGGAACACAGAAGAACTTTTGCAGAATATCTTGGCCTCTATTTTCCATATAATCAAAGTGAATAAGGTTAAAGCTGCAAGCACTGACAGAAAAAAGTATTATTCTTTTAAAGTCATTATAACCTCAATATCACAGGCTATATTTAAAGTGTATACCTTATAACCTGTGATATTTGTGTGCAGGTCATGACAAGATAAACAATCTACTAACTGGAGAAAAAGTGAGTTGTAGGATTGATTCAGTAACTGCAGTGTGTGTGTGAGTGTGTGTGAGTGTGTGTGAGTGTGTGTGAGCGTGTGTGAGCGTGTGTGAGCGTGTGTGAGCGTGTGTGAGCGTGTGTGAGCGTGTGTGAGTGTGAGTGTGTGTGAGTGTGTGTGAGTGTGTGAGAGTGTGTGTGAGAGAGAGAGAGAGAATACAGAATAGTTGATGCTGTGAGACTCTCAGAGGGGTCAAAGGGGACATTTCGCTGGGATTTCAGTTACACTAGTTATATGTCAGCTGGGTATTGATCGTCATGCTGGGTGATCTGTCTTAATCCAATCCTTAGGGCTGAGAGCAGGGCCTGCGGGCTCCTTAATATGACAGGGTCAGCCGAGGGGAAGAAAATACATGATTACATAGAAAGATAATATACAACAAAGCTTATTACTTGTAGATATTGTACAAGTAGCGAGTAAGATATGAATATGTGCCCTGTGATGGACTGGCCATCTGCCCTGGGTGTTTTCCTGCCTCAGCCCATGATGACTGGAATACTCTGAAGAGAGCGAGCGAGAGAGAGAAAGTGAGAGAGAGAGAGAGAGAGAGAGAGAGAGAGAGAGAGAGAGAGAGAGAGAGAGCAAGAAAGTGAAGAGCAAACCAGACCAAAAAAGAGCTACATCACATTATTCAGAGTAAATATGAGAGTATTTTAAAACACTTTCCCTGCTTGTTTTGGGTGTGTTCCCTTCCTCTGCTGTTGGACACCTTGTGTAGTTTAATTAGTTGAGGTTATTAGGAAATTAGGAGAGAGGAAAATTAAAAACAGGATTACCAGGGTTTTAGTCTCCGGGAGACAAAATGGAATGAGAGACATGCTATCTGCCGCACATCAGTGGCCTGATTCGTCCATTATTAACTTCCTGTTCACAGTGGGCGGCGTGAGATTACAACACAATGCTTGGCCAGTGAGCAAGAGGTAAATAATAAGTGGGACCTTGTAGAGCCTCGTTCTGATATTACAGCGGCTGGTAGATTAAATCCAATGACTGTATCAGATTGTATTAGCTGTGAGAATCCATTATGCTAAGCATGTTGAATCACTGCTATGCAGTGGTCCCTCAGCATACATTGCATCCAATACCTGCATGTTGCTCATACAAGCCATTGACCTGCAGAGGGATAGCATGCATTTATAAAACCATTTATTGTGCTGCCACTCTTGCCCATAGAGATTCAGTGTAATTAAGCTATGTTGACTTTCACCCATTCTGCTAAAGGCTCAGGTAGTGCAGGAGAGTGTGTGAGTGTGTATTTGTGTGTAAAGTGTGTTTAGCTTTACTCTCTCACTCACTTTCTCTTCCCTTCTCTCTCTCTCTCTCTCTCTCATATATCCAGCTGATGTCTGTTCATACTTCATACAGTGATTGTAACTGTGATGTAATACTTTTTGCTACCTTTTAAACAACAGCTTAAACAAACAGATTCCAGAAAAAAATGCTGTTTTTGATTTTGTCAGCATATGCAAAGTTTGTCCTGTTTTTTTATATTTATACATTTCTGTTATCTCATCCTGTTAGCTCAGAATTTATTTTAGCTGCATATTTTTTGCAGGTAATAAAACTGAGGTTTTTCTGAGACAAACTATAAATAGCAAGTCCATAAATGTGGATGATAAATGGCTGCTGGTGGAGGAGTATTCTGGCTCTTTTACAGAGCGTTCAGGTTGCCAGGCCCATAGCCAGAAAGGAGGATGGAGACTCAGTGTTCACCCCTCAACCTTCAATACACCCATGCCTGCCTGCTACCTCTGCCCTCCCCTAACTTCATATTTTTTCCTCAATCCCACAACAAATTCTTATTGTAATGTGTCATTGTAGTACTGCTGTTATGTAGTTGTCACACGGTAAATAAACGTGGGTATTTTGGCAGTACCAGTACCAGTACCACTGCTGGAGGTCAAACTGAAACTTGTAAATGGTGAACCCTGTAACAGTGGCGTTTTGGTTGGAAAATGGCCTATTATCCAAATCCCAGCCTCCTAAACTCGGTCCAAGCCCCCACTGACCGGAGTGACCCTTAAAGCCGATTATTCCCACCCTTTGCAATGGGCTTTTACTTCAAAGGGAGAGAGGAAAAGCGAGAGATATGGGTAAGAACAGAAATATTACTTACAGGAATACGTCTATCAGTGCACCACCGGCTACAATAAAACTTTCAGAAGCATTAAATAGCTCACTTAGAGCTGTTTCTGCACATTAGGACAGGATTTTATCAGAGAGGTAAAATTTAGGGTGTTCTGTGCTTCACAGGCACCCTAAACGAAATGTATTTTAAAGAAAAATGTAGGATAAATCAGTTTGAAAGTCACTTTTAAGCTCCACCTTCTTCCTCTCAGTATTCCATGCGGGAGAGCAAGAGATCTGTAGCCATTTGTGTCTCTATCCAGGGAACCCTTGATCTTTAATCCATTCTTACCTACAGTAACTGTGTTGCCCTGTGCCTTATTTAAGCTTCATTTAAACTTTCTTTCCTCTTTTGCAGAGAGTTTTTCACCTTGGGGGAACAAATAGAAGTTACTGTATCTCAGTAGCATCATGTTTATTGAAGATTTTCTGTCAGGCTCACCAGCAGTAGCTGGGGCTTGTAGGTGGAGTGTCACTGAACGCCTCAGCCTGAAGTGACAGATGACACAATGTGTCACACATCTGTGCAGTCACATCACTAGAGCGCATCATACTAACATAACTGATTAACACACTGCAGACCCACCAGGGAAAACGCTTAAGGTTGTGACATGCTAGCAGCTTTTTTAACACGGTTTATTCTGTAACCTTCAAGTTAACCTGGAGTTTTTTTCCTGCACAGTGTCCATTTCACCCTGCGTTCAGTGACACCATTTTTAAATTGTGAATTTTTACTTGAGAATAGAATGATTTTTTTTTCGTTGTCGACACATGAAGAAAAGCTAAGCTAATTGAGCAGGCATCTAATAGCAGGCTAATAATCCACAGGCATCTCCCACTTACTGCAGGTTTGAACCAACACCCTGGTGGTTACAAGCCCTGAGCCTTAACCGCTACACCACAGTGAATGTCTGTTCTTCAGTTAAAGTCTCATTCAATATCCGTCAACTTCCTTTAGTATGTTATCAGTGCAGTACATGTGTATCTAAAACATCTTTCTTAACAATAAATTAAATCTTTCTCAGTGCCAAACCAATGTCAAATTCCAGGAAATATCTATTCTCAATCCAATTCACATGGACTGTGCAGAAACGTGCTTGTTTTACCCAGACAAATCCATATTCAGAGCTAGCAGCTAGCCCACCTTCAGCTATCTCCTTGTGGTTCCATCACACTAGCCGGTTCTGTCTCCCTTTGCCACACTAATTGAAGGAAGCTTGTTATAGTGGTACCACTGGAGGAAGGAATTCTGGGAAGGCTATTCTGAAGGTATCCATCATTAACTGGGACGGGTGGATGTGGGAGTCCAACGGTGGGCTGATGAGCTCCAGAGGGATGGATCTCTCAACCGGTAATCATGCATGGAGAGTTTCATTGAAAGCCTATTTCTCATTTTTGGCTCACGTCAATCTCTGATTAAAGACGTATGCTGTATATCAGTGTGCGTTTTATGTGGAGGCATTTTTTTTGTATTTTATCATACTCATACACAAAAGGCTTTTTGGAGTTGCAATTATGCATTGCCAAAAGCATCTGTGCCAGTTCTCCTTCCTTTTTTGGCAGATCCCAGCTGTGCCCAATCCATGTCCTTTGTTACAGCGCTCAGCGTGACTTCCAGTTGAAAAGTGGATCACAACAGGTTAAAAACCTCAGCAAAAATACTAATTTTGGGGGCTGTTGGTTTGCCTGTTTCCGCCTCCTGTATTACTGCAGACTGCGGTCTTTCCTAAGGCAACGCAATTAATAAGGGATCATTAAAAACAATAAAGCTGTTTTCTTAATTTTGGCCTAATTAACTAGCATTTATTTCCATACAGCAGCAGTTTTCACAGAAAACTCACAGAGCTGAAGAGTCAGCCTGCAAACTGACAAATAGGCCAAATGAGGTGTTGATTATTTGCTGTTGTTTACCTGAGAGATGCGGCGTATACTGTGATAAGATGTAACAACCTTGTAAGCTCAATACATTAAGCAGCTTCCTGTCTAACCAAAGGCTTTTCCTTTAAGTTCATAAGGGCTCCAGATGTTCTACATACCCAGCACTTTATTATAATAGAGGGCCAGTTACAAATGAGTGATAAATCAGTCACTTATTCGGCACTTTCAGCTGTCGCCCAGAAAATGCTTAGAATTTTGACATACAGTCACTCAGTTCAGTACAGTAATGCTAAGAGATTTAGCAATGAAGTACAGAGATTTATGTCAGCGCACGGTTCGTTTTTGGATAACACCAGACTAGTTTGTGACACGGAATGTATCTAAATTCTGAAAATATCTTAAGGATATAAATGTAAAGCTAGAGATTGCTTTTATGGCAGGGAGGCTAGTGGTGCAAGCCGCCACTAGAAACATTATGAAAACTCAATGTTTGTGAAATATATTGTGTATTGAGTTGTTTATATCTGCTTAGAATAAATGTATATTTCACTCTCTGTGATATAATTTTCTGTGTGCGATTTTATCTTGGCAACAGGAATAAAACGGGCATTTATGAAGTGAGATTTCATTTCTACCAAGAAATATCCTTCACTGTCATTTACAGTCATAAAGTGAACTACAGTACGCATTTTAAACATTCAATATTTATTATCTCAGATTCACTTAAGAGTTGTTCCAGATTTTTAGATGTGACACTTTAGTGTCTGAAATGTTTCCTTGTGAGGGTCCATCATACAAAACTGCTACTTGTTGTTTATATACTTATGTTGACTGGCTGGTAGCGGCCTGATGTCTTTTGACAGATCTTACCTGTGGGGAAATGGCTACTTGCAAGTACCTGAGATTCAGCAGTGTACAGGTTACACATTGACTGAGGTTTTATTGGTTAATCTGTGTGCACAAGTATATTAGTCATTGTAATGGGAGTGGCTATGTGTGGGATGGGGCAAGTGGGTGGAGCCTGTAGATAGCAAAAAACCCAAAGCATGTTTTTATTTGAGAAAAAGCATTGTGGAAAGACTTTGTAATGCTAATCTTACACAACCTGGAGCGCTGTCTGGCTTTATGATGGATGTATTTTGTGCATTAAAGTTTTCCCTGCGGATAAATGAGGGTTCGGAATTGTTATGAATGTAGCAAAAATGAATAACAGTTTCAGAATTTTTGACAATACTGTGGAATATCATTTTTATTAGCCATAGTGGGAGGCTAAATTCATAATACATATTGGCGTAAGGATTAATAAAACATGATTTTATGCCTCTTAATGTGACTAATAAATATTCAACCTGTTCACTGAAACAATTATTTATGTATCATAAAAGTTTATGATACTATAAATTACCTTTTCTATTTATATTATGCACTTCAGAGGATATAGTATCTGTTTACCTGCTATAGTTAAAATTGCCACATTCCAGTTTGTGTAAAAAATGAACCACAACTTCTAAAGCACAACACAAATTTTTGTTGTTGCCTGAACTAAAACTTATTAAAACAGATTTGCACTGCAGAAGTGTTTAGATTCAGTCATCTACAATGAAATACTGTCTGAAACACTGAGCTACTACTTTAGATGACATTGACAATGAAATGTGTTGTTTGCATATATATTGAGTATTTGCAGAATTTAGTGTGTCAAATAAAAAACAATTGCCCTTGCAAGAACGTAACTGCTTAGCAATTGGCATCTGCCTGTGACTCAGAATTTCCCTGATAAAAACTCACATGATTAAGGAATCATTATTCAGTTTGTGAATCTGAAGGACAGCTGTGAAAATAAAGATTAAAGAGAATTTTAAAGGCGTAAACACATGCTGTGGAATACATGCACAAACGAGAGACAAGTCAGAAGTCACAGTGAGGAGTTTATGTCAAGCCACTACGTAACACTAGAATGTATGGACCCGTGTCAAAGCATTTCATAACAGTGTCAGTTGTAGTTTGTCAGATGATATCTAAGCTTCTACAATAATTGTATGGGGGTTAGTTGTCACTAAGAATGGTACTACTATGGTACAGTAGCCTAGATTGTTTATATACAGCAAAGTATACACTGTATTAGAATACTTTCTTGTAGCAATGGTGTTGTTAATAATGCTATTGCTAATGCTAAATGATAATTTACATTCTTTTGGCAGGTGCTTTACTCCAAAGCGACTTAAAGTTACTACAAGGTATACTTTTATCAGTACTTGTATTCCCTAACCAGAGTTAACCGCTGTTAACCTAAGCTCTACCAGTTGAACTACAGGAGCACAAGTAATCCCATCTCTATCTGAAAACACTACTTGGTGTTTTAAATTCATTGAGCTCTGTGGCCATTTAGTGTTTTGTAGAACATTGGAATCATTTTCAAAGCAACCTAATAAGGAAATACAGCTACTGTTTTGCCTCAGTTAATCACCTTCACAGATACAGTCTCACAGCAGGACTGCTGAACTCCGGTCCAGGAGGGTCACTGCCCTGCAGAGTTTAGTTCCAACCCTCATCAAACACACCAAAACAAGCTAATTAAGGTATTCCGGATTACTTGGAAATCACAGGCAAATTAGGGTTGGAGCTAAACATTGCAGGAAATGGAGCGGAGTTGAGCAGCCCTGACCTACACTCAGGGTCAAAAATAAAGACTTCAAAAAAAGTCAAAAAAAGACTAAATGAAGCAAAAGGTTATATTTGCCCTGTAACTTTATAATAATTAATAGATTCTTACAAGGTTTAAATTACTTTAAATTGTGTGAATGATTACAAAATTTACCTTTTTGGTCATAAATGTCTTTTTTTACAAAAAATTGGTACAAGTCAAATGTTCTCAGGTCACCTACAATAGGCCAGTTTGACAAAAAGTGAGTTAGTTTTTCACCCTGTAACTATAAACCCCTGTTACCTGTTTTCATCTTGCTTTCGGCTGCAGTGGGTCACAGCTGGAGGCAGATTGCTCTTGAAATAAAGACCTTCAGTTGGTGCTGGTCCAACTTTAGTCCAGATGCTCCATTTACATTACAGGTGATGTTTCACTCACAAACTGAACACTGGATTTGGGACAGTCAGTTATAGAGCCAGTGGATGTCAAGATGACATCTTACACATTCAAATATACGTAAAGTCATCCTTTATTGACATGTTGGCATACACTATAATTTATAGTTAAGCATTATACTGAGTAATGCTATTGATATTAAGTAAATAATTTCATTTTAAAGAAGCTAATGCTAATGCCGATCTTCATTTTGGTCAGACTTGACTGCAAATGCTGCAGATACTGTTTATTTATGTGTTAGTTAGTAAATGCTCAAGGTTTTTTCCTTTTCAACAGGTCAAAAAAGTTTTGCTAAGATTAGCTTTACATGATTATGTGTGATCTGTGGGGTGTAACTACTTTAAATGCTTTGTGATCTGACTAAATATAATACAGAGTAATTAAAAAACAGTCAGACTTGAAGAATTGGGAAGCCCACCCGCAGTGCCACCCATCACAATGACTCATCTGACACAACTTTAGAGTTTTCTCTCCGTCTGTTACTTTCGTCTGTTACTTTCGTCTGTTTGCTCTTTTCACTCCGCAGTCTTTTATTCGTCTGTCAGTCGCGCACACACCAGATCTATAGGGTGCTTGTGATTGATCGCTTTAATATGTATCACTGTTGATTCACTTCAGCTGGTTTTGACTTTCCTCAGAGCGCGAGACGTAACAGAGAAAGTATAAATCAATGAAGCTGAATGAAGACAGAAAGCGTGGAGGTGGAGAAGAAACCAGTGATTTATCATGCATGTGCGATAAAGAATAATCTTTGGACAAAATCCAATCAAAAGGAAACATTTTTCTACCTTTCCATTCTGATGAAAGAGTGAAATAAGGTAAAGCACTTTTGGATACAACAGTATTTTTAAATGCTAAACTGTAGATACTTCTACTCATTTTTTCCCTGCTCCATCATATCTTTCAAAAAACATTTGTAAAAATTGAGTTCTGTGGCTTTTGTGTTAGTATGGATTATCTGTATGGATTATCTGTGTCATAAACATTTTTGCTTACTGCATATACCCATCTATTATTTATACATTACATTTATTATTACATTCTCTTCTGGGAATACTAACCATAAATGTTGATGACTCATGTTGCACTACACAGATTTGGACCAATCAAATGTTTCCAGAATGAGAATGTTCCTTCCTCAGCACCACTTACTGTATCTAAACTGTATCTAACTGTACCTGGCTGTTAAAAAAAGGTATGTGCAGCAAAACGACGCTCGTCTATAAGCACCAAACCAGCAATAACCAGAAAGACAGCCTGACCCATCAAAATTCAGTTGGGTTTTTTTGTCATTCTGTTTAGCGCTCGTAATGTCCTCGAAATTACACACTTCACCTTTAATCTCTCAGTTGTTAAAGCTAATGTAATGTGTCTTCATTTGGATGATAAGGATCTTGCATAATTTAGATTCATAACAACGGCTCGCTCTAGCAGACCTTTGACTTGCTGAAAGCAATAAGGGCAGATGCTAATCAGTTCATATTTCTGTGTTGGATGTATGCTAATATGCTAGATTCTCTCTTTAGGTGTGATGATGGATGATACAAGATCTAATAATCTCACTGTTGCAATAAACATCATAACCGTTGACTGGCACGGAAAAACTGCTTTCACCAGAGTAGTCACATTATACATACAAACCATAATGAAAAACTGTGTTCCAAATTCACCTTTACTTTTAGTGAGTTTTTTAGTCACCTTAATATGCCACAAGCAGCGCTTTGACACGTACAGGACGTTGATCTATGGATACGTGTAGCATTAGCATTGTCTTGTCCAGCCCTTCCTTCTGTAAACAGCAGGTTAATGTCTCCCTATCCCTCCTTTTTTATTTGGCTCAGTCTGACAGCTCAGTCTCAGTTTTACTGTTGACATTTGCGTGGCGGTTTCCTCGTTTATCACGGAGGGCTGCGAGCTGAGCGCTCTAAGAAGGGGGGGGGTAAACTCTCATAAAGCAAGTCTGTTCGGCTGCTCCTCAGCAGATAGCTCTATCAAACTTCTCCAGCCCCCACAATCCATCCTTCAGAATCCATCTTCATAAAGCCGTGACATCACAGAGAAGGCAACAGAGCACAATCGTTTACTCTAATACGAACGTGCTAAACATTGAAATTATGACTCGTAAACACCATAAATGTCAATTTTCAGGTGGGCAGAAGGAATTTCGTACAAGCTTTTGTTGTGTTCTCTGTGGAAACTCAATGGCAACTTCTTCACACCTGTTGGTGTTCAATGAAACAGGTTCCAGGTTCCTTTTCTTGTCCCTATTTTTTATATATCTGACATACATGTAAGTTCATGTATGTAGAACATGAAATATGTTCATAGCTACCTACAGTAGAAATAAGAGAAACTATTAATTATTTGTATGAATGCGTCTGATTGGTTTGTTGCCCCAGTAAACTAAATTTAACATTAGCCTAAAATATATATAATATTATAAATTATCTTTCCTCCAGTCTCCCTATTTCATATTCACCCCCTAGTGATTGTGAGCTATTGGCTAGAAGCTGCATGTTGGCATTGTCAAATACTTTGCCATTGGCTCTACAGATGCAGGTTATAAGGGCAATGATGTAGCCTCTGGGAAAAGTGCCAGTAGAATAGATAATACTAACCAACCAAGCTGTTCATTTAGAAGTAGAAGTCTTCACTAGATCAGTTATTTCTCCATTCATCAAATGAGTTTATGAGTCTTTATCTAAGATAGATGTGTACAGATACTTAAGTAATGAAGTGGGCATGCTTACCCACAATTCCTCAGTCTGCAGGTCAGTTCCAAGTTGTGAAATACAGGGTAGACTATTTGTCATACTTTAAATGGTACAGCACAGTTCCAACACAGTAGTCCGATCCAAGCTCCTGAGTCTGTTGTTTAAAATGCAGAAGTTTGTTTAGACCGCAGGTCTGGATATATGACAGTTTGCGAAGTCCTTTTTTAATAATTTGGTTATCAATTACTCAACAGTAATCGTACCGCCAACATGCACTATGATTACTAGATTATTTATATATCTGTAGTTTATAATGATTCATAATGACTGATCACCCAGAGAGACGCCATGTTTGCACTAATAGAATAATAATTGACTTTATATAAATACTCCTGGTGCTGTACTGTTGTTTCAGAACATGCAGAGGTTGGCAAAACTCCATTGCAAGGGAATAATAAGACAGAGGTTTTCATTTAGAAATGCTGTGTTTATTAAATTTACCCTGAACGGTGCTCAGTTGTCTTGTGCTATTTTAAACACAATTAATCATTCTGTTTAAACAGTCATTTCTCTTGTTTCAGGGTGAAATATGGTCCGTGTTTGTTGACCTACAGGTCTTGAGGCATTATGGAGCGTTTCACAAGAGGTCAGGTGGATAATAACACGCAGAAGGGTTTTCCCATGTGAAAACTGTACTGACTAGTTAAGCTAGTAAAGCTAGTTAAGCAGAAGAGCAGAGACAGATGAACGACCTTGAATGTGAAATCTTACAATGCTGTTTTGCATTTAAAGCAGTTGAACGCTGTGATTCAATCTGTCACTGCAAACAGAACGAGGCTCACCGAGAGCTATCAGTCAAAAAAACTGATTCATTTCAACATTATGAATAACAGAAGCGTCCAAAGGCGAAACTCTTGACGGTGGATAGATCAACTCAAGAGCAAAAAGCACACGTGAATGATGCATCGAAAATATTTTAATTACAAATCATGCAGCGGTTGCCAATTGACTGGTTTTTGACTTAATAGACTTGATTGATTTTAGCATCTTATATCTACAAGGACATTCTAATGTGCAACATTCCTCTCAACGATCTCAGTCACAGTCGTGCATTTTGATTGGCCAGTGCAGATCAGTACAGGAAGCAGAGGGCAAAGCTACAGTATAAAGTTATATTAAAGTTATAATATCCTCATACTACAATGCGCAGCAGAGAGCATTGTATACGGCAGATGCTGTGATGATGTGTAGTGTGTTTTATGAATAAGCAGTACCATTAACTTTATACAGTGTATTTGAGTGTGTATGTATAAAACAGATTAATATTCCCACACACACAATTGTGATTCTGTTATCTATAGCAAAATAGCAATGGATCCTTTTAATGGGTCTTTTTAATAGGTCCTGTGGGAGGGCTTAATTTCACAGCTGCATCCAAGAGTGACCTTGGAAACTAATTTGTTTTTCTCCAGTTAACTATGAATCCAGGATAAACGGTTGCAGTGAGCCAGATAAAGACGTACTTGTTATTCTTTATTGTTTTGTAATCTTTTTCTATTAATGATAGTTTAACACGGATAACAAAGGTGAATGGACAAATAAGAAGGTCATTGTGGTTATTGTGGAGCTATTATGGAGTAAAAGAGATAAAAATGTTTTCTTTAGGTTTCTTTCATGCTCGGGTGCTTTTTGTGAAGATTGTATATTAATAATATTTTAACGTTTAGTTTAGCAAGTGTTGGGTTAAGTTGGGCTTTGGTAATGCACAGTGTCTTGGAATAGCGGAATGCAGTAATTGTCTAGGCTTTATTTACACTGAATATTAACTCCAGTTTAAAGTCTGTCCAGTCTTTGTTTTTACATAATGGTCTCTTTGATAAATTGGGCTGTTTGGTTAATGGTCAGTGGAACATATTGGACAGTTGTTACATCAGTGGGAGAGATCTTAGATACAACAGGGTGTTTTGTATTGCCAGTCTCTGACTTGTGGTCCAATAATATGGATTTTTCAATGGCCATTGTTGCGTGTCATATTCAGAATGCAAAAATTCACTAAAACAACTGAATACAGAAAGATGATTTATCTGCCTGACTGTCAGTTTATCAATGCTTGTAATGGTATAATTGATAAATTGATAGAAACTAATGCATACATTAATGTTCACAAACATTTTATGAACAGAACCAGGTCAGATATCAATCAAAGGATGGAAAAACATGATGGGGGAAAAATTAGGCCATCCAGGGAGTGATTTTTTTTCCGTCTATATTGTATTTTTTGTAAAATGAAGGTGAGAAAAGAATTAAGAAAAAGAAAATTCTCCTCAGGATTTAACAAGACTGTGTTGTAGAGCCAAAGAACAGCTCATGAATAATGAATGATGGGGCAACTGACTCCGCCCCCTGCTGCTCTGGGTCCCTGCCCATGGCTTCACCTTTATTAGACAAAAGAGGAAGGATACCTGATAAATAAAAAGGAAAATAATTGGTCTTTGCAGTTTTATATAGAAGTGAATTAAAGAAGTGAATTAAATTAATTCAATATAAATGATAATTACATTAAATGAATGTGGGTAGTTTCTTTACATTTAACAATGTCTTCTCATCTAAGTAGAAGGTTTTTGGCTAGAATAAGCTGTAAAATGGATCAGACATTATGCCTGTTTTAATAAATCTGCCTACACAATAATAATATACTTTAATAATCTACTTTAATTTCTCATACTTATTTAATTTATTTCTAAAGAAACTGAAACTTTAAAACTATAATTATATTTTATCTGTTTTTTTCTTCTTTTGACATTTAATCTTTCCTTTAGGGCCATGAATGTGATTGGTGACTGGTAAACTCACCAGGAGAGACTCTAAGTGAATCTAATGGCAGCCCGTGGTCAGCAGGATTGAAACATGTGAAGGTCAAAGCTTTCGCTCATGCCTCTTTCTTTCTGCTTTCCGGAGCTCTAATTCCCAGTCCTGGACTCAGTGGTCGGGAGTCTGATTTGTTTTGTCACTTCAGAAGGAAGGACGCAGACTTCCGCACCCACCTCTTTCTCTTATGATTCACAGTCATTAAAAACTGGGACTTTGGCGCTTTAAAGTCACCCTGACCCATGCTCAGCCGCCAGGCCTGAGAGGAATATAAAGCAGCTGAGTGATTGATCTGCCTAAGTATCTGCAATTAAACCGCCACTGTGTGCGAGACGGGCCCCGTGCAACGCCACAGATTCAAAAATCAACCTCTGCCACTGCGGACTGCAATCAAACTCCAATAGAGAGAGAGGCTAGAGCGCATGTGAAAGAAGTTAAAAAAAAAAGTTCACCCAAAAATGAAAGTTTTCTTATTTAGCCAGCTTTATGACTTCAAAAACGGAAGCAAAGGCACTATTAAAATATGATTAAAGGTGTCCACAAACTTATAATTTTTCCCTTTTCTTTTCCACTTGACAAAGTAGGTTTAAACCCACAAGGATGAATAAATGATAATAGAATTGTTACTTTATACCTCACACCACAGTGTCAGGCATTCTGATTGGCCCATGTGAAGTATCTCCAATAGGACGCTTGGCTTGTCAAACAGGGACGGCTACATTTTGAACCTGTTTTTATTTAGCTGGCTTGTTTTGACCCAAAGTTCCAAACCCTTGCTGACCTAACACTACATCTGCCATGTAACAGTATTGAGACTTAGACCAGTTAACCTTTGTGGTAATATTTACTTGGATGGTGGCATTTGAATGGTTATAAACTGCCTGCCAATTCCATGTCCCTGAGACCACGGGTCTGTGCCCTTGACTTCCCTTTCTCAGATGCTGGAGAATTTTTTGATTAATCTGGGAAGTTCATTGGACAGGGATCAAGAACTCATTTATGGCTGCACTCTTGAGGCACACCTGATGAAAATCTAATACCAAGAACGAGGGCGAAAAGAGGATATTGAATTTGCAACGATGCAGTTGTTCCATACGGCCTCTTTGACTTTCACTCCTCTTTGCTCAGTGCAAATTGTTTCTTTTAAAGGTAAAGAAAATAAAGGAGTGAGACAATGTGATTTGGGGGTCATATTTATGAGTGCTCTAATCTATATTGACTTTTTTAGACCACTCCCATTTTGTTACTGACATAATCCTGATCCAATTCCAGTGATAATCACTGAACGTTAATGGATGTGACTTGAGCCTGAATTACTTTATTAACTCAGATTAGCATCTCAGGTGGTGCATTATGGAGTGGACATGAGATAGAGGATGAGAGCGATTCTTTGGAAAGGATTACAGGTGTGAAAAATGGCATTTTATGTGCTTGTCAGTCACCCCTCATCTCTGTTTACTCTTAACACACTAAGGTTTTGTTGATGTAGCCTCACTATCAGTACTTTAACCTGGTATAAAGCACTATTGAACACACATAATCTGGATTTGAGTGCAATACTGTCAGTGTCAGTGAGTGGGCTGTTTCAGTTACTGCTGTATGTCTGGTACGGAGTCTACGCTCTATCCATTACACACATTTCCAAGAGTGTTTCAGGTTTGACCTGTGAGAATCTATATGCACTGAATCTATATGTATAAATGAGAATGTGGTAAAGGTCATTACTTATTAATGTTCATTATTCTTCCATTAATATTATTATTTAAGATTTTATGGCAGTGTAAAAATGCAAAGTATAAGTCTATTTTTATACTTTTTGCTTTTTGTTCTTATTTGTTTTGTGTATTTTTCTCTGCTCTGACAACCAATGATGAGCATTGCTTTGTGAGCCTTGTGTTTGTTTTCATATAATCCTGCTATATCTAAATATAAAACATTTTGACAGGTTTTCTTCAGCTTTGCTTTAATTGGACGTAATTATGAAATGATCCTCGTCATCTCAGTGGAGAGAACACCTTCTGTTAAAGTTCAGCCAAAACACTCATTTTTTATGACGAGTGCATTCATCATGTGAACAAAACCTTTGCATCTGTCTCAGAAATTACAGTTTCATATAAAAACATGACAATGCTAAAGTAACTTTATTGTAAGCAACGTGCATATCAGTTTATTGCATGTATGTAGTACACAGGTGTGTGTGTTTCATGCTTCATAAGTCCTTAGCAGTGCACAAATTGACCAAAAGTTGGATTTGGATTATGGTTTTCCTAAAGCTGCATAGGAAGACTGCTAGCATGTAATTTTCCCAAGGACATGACCATAGTTCATCCATGTTTGCTACATTGAGGCTGCCTTTCAATAACTTTACAGATACACCATAATTCTCTTGTTCTTGGACGATCCCATTGAGCTTTCAGCACAGTAATGAATGGGCCCAGGAGAAAAGATGTTCTGTCAGTCTTGTTTCTGTTTCCCATGAGAGTGCCGAGCCTGTTTCAGTTAATGAGCCCCAACTGTGCTAATGTGTGTTAAAATAGGACTGTGCGATTCCCTGCTGTTTTAGCATCACGGTGACATGACAGGCACTGGTGCATCGGTAGCTCAGTGGTACACTTCACTCTTCATGATTACACCCTGGAGCTTCAAACTTCAACACTACAACAGGTCCCAATGCCTGCCATTCAATGGAGTCTTTTGTACTGCTAACTTGCTGTGAGAGAACTAGTTTACTACAATTAGATTAACAGTTTTCCTTGATTACTATTGGTGTTGTAGAGTAGAAGAACGACAGCAGCAGTAAGTCTTTGCTTTGTGTTTTTCTGGAAGATGTTTATCTAACAGTTTATCTCAGTAAGAGTTCCAGCAATTGTTGAGTTGTGAGGCATCAGTAATAATTTTACTGTTTTGAAAAACGTTGTTGTGCTGTTCTGAAAAAAAAACCTTCATGAACTTCATGAGAGCTGGTGCATGATGGGTAATTCTGCCATGCAAATCCTGTTGGTCAACCAGCATGGTTTTTCTAATGAAGCTAGTTGGCTGAAGACAGGTAAGCATGATGGATACCAACACATCTGTATCCAATAACAGACATTTTTGTAAATAGTCTTATATTCTCTCTCTTCGCTTCTTTGTTGTTGTAGTGTACATATAGTGGTTTAAATGATTGCTTTGTTGCATGAAGTACAATTGACATTGTTGTCGCTCTTGTCAATAATCAAGTGTGCACACAGGCTTTGTTCAGTGACCAAACCAGCAGTAGTGCAACGTGACCTTCCATCATCATCATCATCTTATGTTTCTATAACATTTCATTATGACTTCATATCTTAAATCATGACTTCTATGAACTTACAAAAGATGATGCAGTGACCATTCAGGTTTTTCTGAGAAAATAAGCTTTTTCTTCTCATGTAATGAGCTCCCTTTCATGAGCTTCTGCATGTTAGTCTTTGAGTGTTATTTTCCTAGCTAAATAAAGCTAGATAATATTTGCTATTAAGGTTGTTTTACACAGTGCAGTTCCCACTTCACTTGCAGTGAAAGGGAGTCAGGAACTAAAAGGCTGTGTTTGCCAGGCTATGACTGCTGGTGACACATTTGAAGATTGTATCCTTTCATGGATGCCACATGTCATTGACCAATCAGGGGTGATTTGATTTTACTCTAAACCTATCAAATGCCATTTAGCCTGCATGTGGTCAAAGAGCCACGCAGAGGGATATGTGGTTTCATGCTAGTGCTTTGTGGGCAAATAAAAGGCTGGTAAGGTTGTGTTACTGAAATGAAAACACATTTTGAAAGGAATTAAATGCTGTTTTATGTCATCAGATGTTTATATATTTGAAGCTTTGCTTTAAAATCTGGAATTTGGGATAAAAAATGCCTAAGGCCAAAGAGACTTTCAACCCCAGGAAATGAATAAGCCGTGATGACATAAGCAACTGACGTACATATTGCGTCAATAAAATGTTAGTTTGTACAAGCCAAAAAGTAGTTCATAATAACAGTTTTAGTGACTCAGGCTTTGATACACTCTAGGTTTGCTGAAAGGCAAAGTCAGTCTTAACTAGAGAAGTTTAAAAATACCCCTTTGCATAAGATGTGCAATAAATAGCAAATACGATGAGTTTAAACTATTCATATCGTCCCATCCTCTCATTGTGTCTTGCGCTCTCTCTTTCTTTCTCTCTGTCTCTCTCTGTCTATGTTTGGGTCAGTAGGGCTGGTTGAGCTAAATCTGACATTTGGTAAATACTGCACGGATGAGCTTGCGTTTCTTTGTCACAACTTTGTTTTCTTTGCAGCTTATGAGATTAGCGCTCACTACAATAAGGAATGCATCACTGTGCCTGTATTAGCTTAGCACTAATTAACACTAATTCTGAGAAATTCAAAACCTGAGCCCTGGTACATGTAAGCGCAGTGTAGGTTTGCACTGTTACTGGGCAAATGATAGCACAGCAATGTTTTAATTGCTAATCTTTCTAATGATATAGACTATCTTTTCATTTGAGCTCCATTTGTATTCAGACTTTGTTATTATTGACACATACATCTAAATAGTGTGGGTTTAAGATGTGGAAATTGTATTTATAGTTAAGTAAGAAATATTTTATACGATTATAAGTAGGATAAATGCATGTGCTAATTACTCAGAAATGGTTATTATTGACAGTCTTAAATTGTTGCCCCTCCATGCGCTTGTCAATTGTTCATGTACTGCTGTTTACATAGCAGTTTGACTGTTCTCAGTGACTGTTCTTCTGTTTTGCATTGTAGGTTCACCGGTCCACACCTGCCATCGCCCATCATCAGCAGCAAGAACTGGCTCAGACTCCACTTTACCTCAGACGGGAACCACAAACTCAGAGGCTTCAGCGCTCACTACCAAGGTAACAGAAACATCACTGCCGTGTCTGACTGTAACAAGATAATCTGTAGAACTGGCTAAGGGGTTTCCTGTGTCAAAAAAACCTGGACAAAAGCACAAGAAGGAGAGATTGAAAAGGGAGAGACAAAGTTTGGACAAATTACAACCGCTGGTCTCCAACTACAGCAAGATTTCTGCTGGAAATAAATGCCTGTAGTTCTTCTTTTTTGGTAATTTTGCATGTTTATTGTGATTGTAATAATGAAAGAGTTTAAAATAAAGTGTCAAATAAACATATAAATTAATGTATACTTTAGGGGTCACAATTACCCAAATTTATCCAGACAGAAAGGTTATTATTAGTCGGCTCAGCCCTGGGAAACAAAGACGGAATCTGCTGTAATCAGAGCGATGGGACGGGATTAGAGGGCAATAGTTTGATAAATAAACACTTTAAGGATGTGAGGAGGAGAGAAACGAGAGCTAAGCCCTTAATGAGATTTTCCAGTGACCTCTTTGCTTTTCATTTTACCTCCTCATCTTTCCAACACAGAGTAAAATGTGCTGGAATAGGAACCATCCAATGAGCAATACTCTTAACATAACAAGCCACTTAGATCCCTCTTGCTCTTTCTCCCTCTCTTTAGAGGATCGGATGGAGAGAGAGAGAGAGAGGAAGAGAACAAGAGTTAGAGAGACATATATTAAAATTGTGTTAACATGTTTATTTTTACAGTTCTGTATGGTAGCACTAGACCCACCCTTGAAATGTAATGACACCCTTCAGGTTTAAAGTGGGAGATATAGTTTACTTGTACTATATTTAAAAAAGAAGCGTGTTAGTGTAAAATTCAGTTTATGCCAGAGCAGCTAGTTTTCTGATGGTAAATATCTTGCATTCCAAATGCTGATTTTCTTCTAAATGTCACGGGTGCATTTATGTGCTTTAAGACAAAAAAGTAGCAAATAATTGACTGCCTGGGTGTGTGTGTGTGTATGTCTTTAGGTGTGTGTGTCTTTGAGTGTGTGTGTGTGTGTACCGTATTAATCCCCAGCTTTTTCAACAAACATGCAGAGCTTTGTTCACTCACAATGGCTTTTTGCACAAGAATGACAGCTTCTTTGAAAGATTGTATTTGTAATTACAATGTGGCTCATGATTTGTAATGCTTAGAGAGCATCTGGCGTGTGATTATGTTTCTTCATCAATTCCTCTTCCTTTCGGCTGTCAAATAAACACGTTGTAATTCTTTTGACTTTCAGTGAAGAAGATGACAGAACTAAAGTCCAGAGGGGTGAAGATGTTACCAAGCAAAGACAACCACAGCAAGATATCAGTCTGTAAGTTACTGTTCACATGCATAACATTACATCACATTTACATATTTTCATTTGGCAGTCACTTTTATTTAAAGCGACTTGAATTCAAGGTATACAATCAGTACTTGTATTCCCTGGGATTGAACCCACAACCTTTGCGTTGCTAACGCAATGCTCTACCAGTACACAGGAACACTGTTTCATAACATAAGATGTTATGTCTGTAACAATACATCACAGTGCAGTTCGTTTTAGCTGGAAGTTCGACTAATTCAAGGTTTGATGATGTCTATTTTTGGATCTGTACGTAAATACAGTATTTACAAATAAAAGGCACTGCCTCTCATTTCATTAATGTTGTTTCCGTAAGCTGGTGAATATTATAAGTGTGGCACCAATCCAAAAATAACAGCTCCACGTTATGTAACGCTAAAAGCGAATAACTCGGGAGAGTTGAACGTCTACAAATAGATATTCCAGCTTCCATTTTTAATTGGATGAGTCACATTCTTCGCTGTTAAATGGCCAGAGGCGTGTGATTTGTTGATCCAGGGACATGTCTTACAATGTACACCATCCACAGCTTAATATTTGTGCTGACGCTGTAGTTTGTGCCGGTCTTAAAATACTTAATCATTTAGTGTGAACTATTTCTGAGAACTATTTTCAGAGTTTCAAGCATCGTTGAAATACAAATCCTATTTTCATTCAAACCCATTTCCACCAATGAATGAGAGGCAGTGCGCTTCCAATGTGTCCTTCTGACACCCAACACAAAGCACAGCCTTGACCACTGACAATATCTCTATTCTACCCTGTGTCAATCTGAGACAAATGGAGCTATTTTTCCTCCCTAAGGCCAGGGGAAGGAAAAATAAGTCAGTGTTTTCATTGTTGGCAAACGGAGAGAGAGAAGACTTACCAAGGGTAATTGCACTATGTGCCAGGACTTTTCTCCTGCCTGCGTGCCTCTGTTATGCGAAAATGCGAAAAAGCAGCCTTTATTTACATTTCTATTGCTCTTGCATCATTGTGAGAAAATGTCAGCCTGTCTATGCAAGCATGTGCCTATTGAGGGTGTCATCAGGGATCCAGGCAGATCGCCATGGCGCCCAGCATCTCCAAGGCATCGCTGACAAGTTTGGCCTTTTGTCCCACATCAATATGCATGAGGGCCGGCGCCCAGCCGCGTCTTGGCCAATCAACATGTGTCACTTCAAGTTTTCCTATTGCTGTCCTCTCCAGTCCATTCAACTACCTATTGCAGGAATCGGGGGTGCAGCCAGCCTGTTGACCCCACGTGTCATTTCCACTTCCTGCAGGCTTGATGACTTCAGCCTGTCTATTGTAGTTTTATGCCAGGGGAAATTTATTACGCTCACGTAATGATGTCTCGAAATATCACGGCATTCTTGGGAGGAGCGATTGATACTTTTGTTCATTAAATAAACCTGCTGGACAGGCTGTGTAGACAGTAGGGCTGGTAATCAGTGTACATGAAGATCAATGTAAACGGTTTTATTGATTATAATAGGAATGTTTCAGTTTTGATGCACATGTTTATAGTCCCAGAGCAATGCTGCAAAGTTGCTGAATTGAATAAGAATTCAACATGTATATTATTTATTTTACAATGGCTTTACATTTGGTTAACTCAATCATTTTTATTACTATTTTGTGTTTTTTATAAATAATTGTTGCATTAATTAAAACATTTCAATTTAGGTTTTGTTTTCATTTTTAAAGTAATTTTAATTTTTGTTTTGCTGCTATAAAATTTAACTTTTGCACTTGAATTTCCAGCAAAAATACTTATCTTGAGATATATATTGCTAATATTATATAACAACTGTCCACCCCTAATCGATTGGCTAACACAGACTATTTAACTCTGCTCCCGGAGGGCCACAGTCCTACAGAGTTTAGTTACAACCCTCATCAAACACACCTTAACGATCCACTTAAGGCCTTCAGGATTACTTGAAAATTACAGGGTTGGAACTAAACTCTGCAGGACATTGGCCCTCCAGGACCGGAGTTAAATAATTCTGGTCTAATGCCTTTCATGAATACTTCAATATGTTTCATCCTTATTTCATTTGCAGTATCGCAGATGGGAGTGGCACAAGGACACAACATGTGTCCAGATCCAGGAATTCCAGAGAGGGGCAAAAGAAAAGGCTCAGATTTCAGGTGAGAAATGAGTTTATGGATTACTTATTAGCATAGTCCACTGAGAGGAAAGAGGAGTGCAGTTAATTTAGTGTAGTTGTAATGCCAGGATGATGAATAGCACAAGATGCAGGAGGTCGGCACCTGTTTAATTTCTCATTGGCCTTTTAATTCTCTGGGCTGAGGGAGGAGATTTGATCAGCATAAACATGGGCTGTGGGCTCCCAAAGGTCACAGCCAGATGGGAGGAAAGAGGGAGAAATGGATGGAAGAATTTGATTGGAGGGTTGTTACTTTTATGCAGAATTAGGAATATTATATATGCTATGGTTAAAATGAACATAACTGAAAATCAAGAGCTAATGTTTTCCATCTTAACTCAAAATAGAATGATTCAAAATAGCTTATTTTTACTAACTTATTTTAATTTAAAGTAATAATGTAAAAAAAGCTAATCTGATTTGAATCTGATGTGTTGTGATGTAATGCTTGTTGTAAACCGACAAATGAAGCTGCACTTCATTGCAATAGAAATTACACATCATGGTTTCCTGGCCTGTCCATTACTTAGATCAAACAGGACCTCTGCTCCCAGCTGTAGAGTGTGTATTTATGCATGATGGTATTTGGTTTAATCATGAGCAAATACTTGCTTACGTACACACAGTGAGAAAAAGATGAGAAGTCTGACATCAGCACTTTGCTCAGAGTACAGGAATAAAACATTGGGGGGAGGGAAGCAAAACTGCTCCCCTCTGTTTTGTATAGGGGGTTTTATATAGTAGTACATATAGGGGGATATAGATATAGTAGAATGAAATGTATAGACATATATGTATACAAATATTTCACTTCAGTTTGAAGAAGGTACATGGAGTCATTTTACTAGTCTTAAACATCTGGACAATATTACAACAATATTTTGAGAGACACTTTTATTCAAAGTGACCTACATTCAATGTGCATTTGTAATCAGTCACTGAAATCGAACCCACGATCTCAGAGTTGCTAGCGCCATGCTGTACTGTTGTAGTTTGTGTATTGATTTTCCTGCAAAGTCTAATCTCCTGTCTCCTCTTTCAGGAGAGGTGCTACGGTTCACTTTTCTTGCGATGACGGATACGAGCTTCAGGGATCCAAAAGCATCACCTGTCTGCGAGTTACGGACAGTTACGTGGGCTGGAGTGATGACCGGCCGATCTGCAGAGGTATGGAAAAATGCATTCATTTAAATGGAACTTTAATTTAAATGGAACCCATGAATTTACTTAGATGTGAGTTACTGTAAGAGAAATTAGATGTAGAAATTCCAATCCTTGATCAAGCTAAATGGTAAACCTCCTAAATTTATGCACTGCTGTTCAATAACATTTGCCAGAAGTACCCTCTTCATATGTTTAAATAACGTTTTATGGCAACATTTAGGCAACATCTCCCATATAGATCCAAATACATGGTTATTTGGAATACCTGTATACCTCTTCAGTCAGAGGGCTCTAGTTAATGTTTTGACAATTAATGAAATAAGGGATGAGAGAAAGAGAGAGAGAAAAAAGCAAAGAATGACAACCAGTCTCTGCAGCTAATTTCCTACAGGAGGATGCGATGGTATCGCTTAGCCTGTAATCAGCTTATTTAGCCTCACCAGGCTCCGATTAATTACTTTATTGAGCTTTGCTTAATTTCTGACTTTGATTGGCTAGGACAACCCTCAGGACCGTTCCTGCCGCAGCTGTCGCATCCCCAGAGAGGTGCTGTCCGCCACGCTGCCGTCCTTGCCCCAAAACTGAGGCGTAAATTGAAGCGCAAGTCCGCCGTTTAGGACAAACTCCATGAATCTTAACCGCATGCTGTTGAGGCCTGTCAGTGTCGAGGCCTTTTTTAGAAGATATGCTTGTGTTTATATACTTGTATTTTTTGGATGTAATGGTTTGGTTTCTACCTTTTGATGATTGTAGAAGGTCATGAGATGTCACACTGAGTAATACACTCCACTGGAGTGTGTAGAAGCTTTAGGGTGTCCTACAGGATGCAAAGTTCTCTGGTAGCACAGGTTCCATGAGGCTCTACCGTATTCCAGTACTCTCAGAGACGCCCACACACATACAGAGTTGCTTATACCTGCTCTCTTCTCCTTCAAATCGATTAATTTCTCTAGCGTTGCTTGACCAGCTGTGGTCTAAAAGCCTTTGAGTTATATATCTTCAACACCACCGGTGACCTCTATGACCACGGACCCCTCAGGCCTGCCAGTCTTTCGAAGAAAGTTAGCTAGGCAGCTTTTTTTAATAGATCGCACCAGTTGCTTTTGTTTCTTAACTATTTAACAATCAGTTTTTCAGCACATCACTGTGGAAAGAGGGAAAATGGATCTGGAATTGGGAAACTGTCGCAATGGGCTGAGCTCTCTTATCGGTGCCATTACTCATGTGAAAAGGGTGGATATTTGGCTATTGTTTCCCAGAATCCTTTTCTTCATCACTTGCACCTTTTCCGCACTAATGTAGAGAATGATTTTTTTGTCTTGTTTTATTGATTCGACACTCTAAATGCCAGGCCATTATTCAGAAACAGCCCGTTTTAATTGCTTGCTACAGGAAAATTGGAATCATAAGAATAACATTAGTAATGGCCACCGAGTAGCATTCATAAATCACCATAGTTAAACACAAATATAAGGATGAAAAGCGTGTTAATAGTTTGTCCTTGAAGTTCTTTGCTTTCTTACTGTGTAAGAATTTTCTTCCAGCGGTCTGAAGGACTTAAAAGGACTTGTATGAGACAATGAATTGCACAAAAAGCTATAAACTACATTCGTGTCTCTTTTTATTGGATATTCTAAAAAAGAAACAAGAGGCTTCAAACCTTAAAAGACCAAGTTCACCTAAATTGAACCACAAATCATGAGCGATGAGAGACACATTTGCAGTAAATTGATGTCGGCATTTGTAAAAGCTGGTTAATGATGGTCATTTCAGGTCTGAAGTAACTCTTTTGGAATGATTCACTGCCATTTTGGAAAATCAAAGTCAACTCCGAGATGTTTTATTCCCTCGTTGTGGTCTGCCGTAGGCAAACTTTACATCTTCAGCCCTGAAATGTGCTCTGAGAAATGAAGGGTGTTAGAACGTCTGGCCTGAGCCTCACTCTGATCTAATACAGCCCAAATCAGATTAAGTTTAGTAGTGTGAAAACCTACAGAGTGTGGGAGTGATTATTTTATTGCAACACTGGCTCAGCAACCACTTCAGTGCGTCTGGTGTGTTTCTCCGTTGAGTCCTTTCTCAAGGATATTGCTATTAGAAGATACAGTTATTGTGTTGGTAAGCGTGCTGTGTTCTGTTCTACTTATTTGGACAGCAAAAATCTGAGTTTTTGGCACGCTTATCCAAATGTGTTTTAGTGTAAATTGTCATGGATACTATTTTAAGTCTGTTTTTCATTCTCGCTGAATATGAGCGTGAATAATATGAATATGATATGAGCATGAATTTGATATTAATTTGATATTATTATACATAATTAGTTAGAATTACATGAGCAATTACATAAAAGATCAGTGTTTAACATGACCAAGGATCAATAAATCTTATGCTGATTTATAATGTTAAGTTTGTAACAATTTATAATTTAAGCAGGCAGGTGCAATTTCTTGAGAAATCTGTGTATAAATGGACAAAAGATGTAATTGCATATTCAGATACTGTAGATTGTGCAGCGTTTGTAACTTGTTTTTATAGTAGGTTAGAATATGTGTTTATGATCTTTGTTAAGAAAATAACTGCAAGTAGCTTACAGTTTTATGCTTCAAACAGAGATGGCGGTAGTGAGGCAAAAGTTGTGAATTGGAGTTTAATCTCATTACAATATGGCAACAGAAATCAGTAAATATAACAGGTATTGATCTGAACAAACCAATCTGGTTTCATTGCTCATGCAAAAACAGTGTGAACAGTCAAATCAGACTTTTGTGCAGTGTAAAAATAGCCAATGATTGAAAATGAACAAAAACGTTTTAATGAATGCCCACAGTCACCAAATCCAGACCAAAGCAGTAAGATAAGTCGACACATATCATGTTAAAGGTAAAAACTGGGGTCATTTGTTCCTAATGGTAATTAACTTTTCAAAGATTTTTGTCCTTTAATGTCAAGCTGCCTTAAAGTGTTTAAGAAAAACTTGAGTGTGTATTAGTGTCTGTGGTGGGGCTGGCCCTAAGGGTCTCACCTCAGACACAGCTCATTAAAAGCTACAGCCGGTCCCAGACCTGCAGAAACGTTCATTTACTGCAAACACACAGACTGCGCCCTCCCTTCTCATTAGACATAGAGTGCTTTCATTCAGAGAGGTATTTAAAGTCCTCCTGTAGGCAAAGAGTGCAAAAAGACTTAAAGACAAAAGACTTAAACTCAAAGTAGTCACAGAAAACTCAAGCCTCCAACAACTCGCAGCTAAACGTCCTTGAAGGTTCATCTCACATGGTGGTCCAATCAAAACCAACAACCTGAGATGGATTGTATCTGGTAACCTTAGCAATAATCAAGTGTGAGATATTGACTACAGCCGAGGGCTAAGCCTTAATAAGTGTTGTTTTTTAATCATTGAAGTTTTTGGTACATTTCGTTGGTCTGTAGGCCAACAAGCCAATCACAGGGTCTGAAATTGGTGGGTATAGATGGGAATGCATTTCAAGTGACGTCTGGATAGACAGGCTTTGATATTGTTAGCACTGGGTTATATTCCGTGGTTTGGGAAACCATGGTTTGGGAACGGAGAAACTGAAGTCTGAGTTATCATGTATTATTCTCCATCACAGGGCAATGACATTTATACTCTTGTTGATACTGTGATTACTGTACATACTGTACTCCAGTGTTGCTTCTTTAAATCCATTAGATTTGCTTTAAAGGATCCATTTGCAGTTAGACATGCTGTACTACAGTAAGAGGATCATTTGCTGTATGTTTCTTCTCTTTCAGCTCCCATGTGTGGGGGGCAGCTCCGTGGCCCTAATGGCATTATCACCTCTCCCAACTTTCCAGTACAGTATGACAACAATGCCAACTGCACTTGGATCATCACGGCATCGGACCCTTCCAAGGTGAATGCAACAAAAATTCACAAAACATACAGTGTTTATCCAAATATTTTTCACTGATTCTTTCAATATTTGTAAGCATTTTATTTATTAATCACTTTCTATAATAATAATAATTTCTCTCACCTTGTCCGCCATTTTGGATTTGTTTAGTCACTGAACTTGGTGTAGCTTTGTTGATGCCATCTTGGGATTTGTTTAATATGTATTTTAGGAGGCAGCATATATCAGGCTACATTTCAAACACTACTTGAATTTGTAAATTTGTTGCTGTGGAACAGGGTAATTGTGTCAATTTAAAGGGATAGAAAAAAGGAACAAGTCAGAAAGAAAAGTGGAAAAGAGACGAAATTGCATCAAGTGGGGCTGTGGGAGCCACAAAACTGTAGCACACTGTGTCACGACTTTAGAGTTTAGTTCAAGGCCATTTTCCCAATCGCTTGCCAGATTTTCTTTATCTAGGTTCATATAAATGGGTTTACAAATCTCCTCCTCATCACCATGACTCAGTTGGGATGGAAAAGTAAGAGACTGAGGGGAAATTAAATGGGTTAGAGTGGATCTATCAATGTTTCCTACTTTTTGTTCATTCTGTGAGGAAACGTTTACCTCACACTGTCTTGACTGAAGAGGCAGGATCTCATAAAGACTGTAAAGAATGTTGCTGTTGAAAATTGCTTGTGTAATTCTGTTTTTGTTCTGACACAATAGCCCCGGCGAAAGACATAAGGTTAGCTCTTATTCTGAGGCTGTATGAAATGTACCTGACAATGAGCTTTTTATTCCGTTGCAGCTGGTTTGGTGCCCAGACCGAAGACTCTCCCTGTGTGGAGACACCCCAGCAGCTGTTAAAGTCTTTACCATCACAGCTAGCCATAACCTGACATCATTTAGCATTTGACGATGCGTGCTGAATATTTAAACAGGATGTAATTTCTTTTGATGGTATAAAACCTTCTCATTTCACAGCTGATGTGCAGAGAAAGATTTGTGTTGGTTGCCTCCTCTGAAAGCTGCACTGTGGCTTAGTGCCATTTTTAAGGCATCATTCTGTCAGGGTGGGACTACATGCTGTTTATCAGGAAATTGACTATTCTTTGGTTAGCAAACATTAACTGGTTGGGTTAAGCGAAATGTCATGGTCAAGAGAGCCCAGATGGTAGTTCAAATAAGTATTTAAATAATCATTATTTTTGTGTTTCTGTTTGGTTGCACCATTACTGTTTTATTTTTTGTATTTACTGTATTTGAGTGTGTCTTCCAAATCAATTGTGATCAGTATTTATATTACCTGAGACTTGAACCTCTAACCTTTGTGTTGCTAATGCAGTGGTTTACCATTGAACCACAGGAACAAATTTCTCATTTATGATATTTGGTAAACAACATGGTCAACCAGTCTGATCAACCAAAACAAAGTAAAGAAACCAAAACTAAACAAAATAAAACTGACAAAAGTTCAGGCGGCGCATGAACCCAATCTCCAATGCCTCAGTACCAGTTTCCCCAGAGCTACAGTTAAAGATGCTCTCGCCATCCGCAAATCCATTCTGTGTGTTATCCTCAGTGCCTAATGACGGGTGTTAGAAAATGGCTGCGCTCTTAACTATAGAAAATGAGAAAAAGAGCAGAACTCTGTGGGGAAAGCGACATGTGGGGCACTCAGACCTAAATTCCCTGCTCGCAGACAAACATTAGCTCAGAGTCTAGACGCTGGCTTTCTGTGTAGGCATCCCCAGAAGGCACAATAACAGAAAATGAGTTGTTCATGAGAAGACAAGGCTGATTGCCTTTGTGCTTTTCATTTTTAATTATCGCTCTTTCTTTTGTTCCTCTTCCAGTGGACTGGTATTATCAGTTGCTTCTGCAGGGACCTGTATTTTGACAAAACACAACAGTCATCCAATACGTCTCAAACAGTTGGAGACACACAAGTGATTTTTCTTACATATCTATTAGTTAACCATCAGTTATTGTAGCTTAGTTGTAAGACAGCATTGCTGTCATGGGCAAACAGTAACTGTAAATTTTACATCAAATATAGTTGTTTAGGTGCATACAGTAGCCCCAAAAAGTGTTTGGTGACACCTAAAAATATACACAACCAATTGTGATAAATGTTAAAGTAAATACGTATAAGCAAATTTAAAATGAATCATGTTATTTTGATCTATGTCACGGTACTGAAATAAATGTTTCTATGATTTTTCTTCCGTTTATCTTTTCATTGAACTCTAGGTCCAATTCAAGTGTCCAAACAGTGTCCCTGTGTGTTTTCAAAGTTGGCCTAGTGTGTTTGTTCTGGTGTGAGGAAAAGGTTTGAGTATGGAGTCAAGAGTCAGGTTTCATGCTCTAACCTGTATTGACTCGACAGGACCGGTCTTTGCATCACAATCCCTCAATAAGTCAAGTGAGGGCTTTCAACCCACAGAGCTGTCAGTCATGATTCTACACACTGCTGCTCTAATGCAGCAGAATACAGCAGCCCTCACCTGAGGGGGCGGCTCAGTCTCTGTTGAGGGGGCAGATTGGAAAGCAGAAGAACAGGAGGTGGTAAAAGGCAAAGAAATTCTGTTCACTGGTGGTCTGACCTAGAATGCTGCCACCCCACTCATGGTACTTTCTGTTCTGGAGAGTGTTTACCATAAAACAGAATGCTATTTGCATTTATATAAGCTTTTTCATTAGGAGTTGGTCTCCAACCACTCCAAAAACATTAAGAATTTGGTGGGAATGGCAGCCAATTTGAAATCGGACACTAGACGGCATGTATTGTTTGTTTATTTTATTTTTTTACACTGTTCTTTTTCTGTTTATCAGTTGTAAGCGTAACCAAATGGTCACAAGCCTTCATATTTGATTGCTTGTTTTTTACTTTTCTCCTTGTGTATTCAGATTCCACACTCGTTTTCGTTTCATTTTTTCTCAGAGAACAATGAGAATGATGCCCCTTTGGCTTTTTACTGCATGTATTTTTGGCTGCAACCACCAAGGAAGTTGTTTTGGCCGTAGCAAACTTTCTAAGAATTTCAAATTCCCAAAATAGTATGAAATGTCTGATGCCAAAAATGTTGCTTTTTTTATTAGTACAGGCACTTGCTAAGGCTACTAAGATACAATTTTTTTTATGGATCAAAACACCATACAGAGATATACTTCTATATTTATATTATCTTTAATATTATCTTTTACAATTGGCTATAAAACTCTATAAAACATAATATGAAAAGACTCCAAAATAAATAATCACAATAAATTCAAATATGGCAACAATACATGATGCATTTTTGAAAGGTCTAAGGTAAGATAAGTTGAATGGCTGGCAGTTTGGGTGTTTAAACCAAGGCCCTCCCTGTATGCAGGTGGTCAAGCTGACTTTTGAAGAGTTTGAGCTGGAGCGTGGCTACGATACTCTTACCGTGGGAGACGGGCCGGTAATCGGCGATCAGCGGACGGTCTTTCATGTGTGAGTACTGTTGTTCCTGCCTGGCTTTCTTCTCTGTACTCCTCAGACTCCACCCAGCCCTTATTTCTTGCTCTTTAACTCCTCTGTGTGTGTATAACTCCCACCTGCTTTCATCTCTCTTTCCTGTTTTCCTCCGGACCCTCCGATTTCTCTCCTCCTCCGCTACTTCTTCTATTCACCCTTTTCCATTTCGTCTCATTTCATCAGCTCACTGAGCAGGAGCACAATGCAGAAATACCTCAAGCTTTATTGTCAGTCTGTATAAGTCTCAATGTTAAGACAAGATCACTCCCGCCGCAAAACAGCATCACATATTGATGCCCCCTAATGCGGTTTTCTGCACCAGATGCTCCGGAAATGTTGCTGAGTGTGTTGTTATTAATTGTGCTGAAATTTATGGTCTTCGTAAAGTTTTATCGATGCCACTTTATGTGCAATCTCTGGCAGGTCCGGACGAGAGCTTGTGTTTCTTCTCAGTGGCCCGATATCCCTCTGTGTCTTTATTCTGCTAAGCTAGTCCCCTATGGTTTAATGTGCTTAATTATCAGTTCTGGTAAGCCTGTATAGACCGGTTGGGTAAATCCCTCAGGCGAGCGCTTATAGACTCCACTGTTCCCCGAGAGAGGTGCCAGTTGCTGAATGATGTTATACGTACAGTAATAAAAGTGAAGCATCGATGATGTATTGCTATTCATCATAATATGTGTCTTTCCCCTTTTAAGTTTGTCTGGGACCACAACCCCAGATCTGGTGGTCAGCACCAGCCATCAGATGTGGCTGAATTTCAAAACGGATGACACCAGCGGATCTCTGGGTTTTAAGGTTTCTTATGAGGGTAAGTATAAGTGCAGAGGCAATACAGTAAAATACACACACACACATATACTGTACATGTCTTTAGATTAGCTTATAAATACACACAATATATATTATATATTCATATATATATATGTGGTAATTAGCATATCAAAAAATGCTCTCATATGTAGCCTCTCATCCCGATGATGTCACTTTGCACCGATGATTCCTCAGTGATTCTGTTCTGTTTACCCTCCTTTATGTTTTCAGCACAACAGCCACTTATCTCTTTTTAATCATATGGATGGACATAAAAAGCCTTGGAATACCTGTTTCGTGTTTGTTTACTCCCTATCACCGTGATTGCATAATAACAGGGTAAAGTAGGTATGAGGTCATTGCCTTACTGTATCTCATCTTAACCTTATGGTTAATTAAACAGAAGTAAAAATGGTTAAGTAAAGTAAAGGTTAGGTAAAGTAAAAAGTTGCCATTGCCAGGAGTAAAATCTTGCACCGTATGTTTAAATTCAAATAAATTTCCCAATCGCTGGTGGTGGCTTCCTGCGGTTTAATGCGCTCTTGGGAGATCTGTTAAGAGTAAAAGCACAGCGTGTTCTTTTTCATTTTCCATTTCTCACTTCAGCATTCGCGCATGAGGCGCGGGTCATCAAAACAGGCTGCGATCATTTAACCTCGCAGAAACGGTGGCTGTGGGACGAGGTGGATATCATGCGAGAGCGACTGCTAATTTCCTGTGGATCTCAGTGTCTTATTGTAAACGAGAACAGCATATTTTTCTGTCAGACTCTGTCAGAATAGCTGCTGAAGGGGAGGTGAGGGGCGCAAACCAACGTGAATCGCAAACCAACGCTCGCTGTCATCCACAATAAAGCCTCCAGGCCTGCTGTTTTCATGCTTCTTTTGAGCAGCTAAAACATTAAACGAAAGTAGAGCGACGTTCGTACCGCAACATGATTAAAACAATAAGAGACGCTTAATGAAGTTGAGGATTCTCTTTGAACAGCTGCCTTCCTGCCTGTGGGACAAGATTCAGCCCTAAATTATTGCATCTCAAATTTCTGCATTTCCGAGCATAATTGCTGAGAGTGTTAGGTGAAGACCCTTGCTGTTTTCAAGCTTGATATCTGCAGTAACACACTCATGTTCTCTTCACAGCACAGTCAAGTTTATATTAAGTCATTTTGCCATGTTACTTTGATCCAAGACTTGGTGGCATTTGAGAGTCTGCAGTTTTCCACTGTGTCTCGACTAGTGTTGAGAGGTTACAGTCACATAGCTATTTTGTTACTTGCTAAATTTACTGCTACTAGTTATTATCAGCAACCTTTTTTTTAAAAAAATGTAGCACACAGTGTATTTCTAATCATTGAATTTATGTATTGATATATAGATGATCTCTAATCCCCTGTGTTAGGAGAAAATAGAGGAGTGTTGATGGCTCCCAAGTTACCCAAGTGTTGTTTTAATATGTGTGAGCATGATGGGTAATGTAGTTCTAGAGAGTATCATGCATGATGGGTAATGTAGTTCTAGAGAGTGTCACATCATATATGTAAACATGATGGGTAAAGTAGTTCTAGGGAGTATTAAGCATGATGGGTAATGTAGTTCTAGAGAGTATCGTGCATGATGAGTAATGTAGTTCTAGAGAGGTTGTGTTGTGCTTACCGGTGTTGTACATGGTGCAACAATTTTTCCAAACCTTCAAAATACTGCTGGTAAACAAAAAGTCAGTCTCTCAACGGTTATATTTGTTATTTGTAGCAGGCAAATAAACAGAATTTGGGTGCTGGCTTGGAGCAGTAGTGACATTTCCTTCAGAAATGATGCTGTTAGGACAAGGTTTTGTCCTAAATGTAACATTTGGTGCATGATACATTGTTTCTCTCAACTGTGATTCCTGCTTTAGTGCACTTATACTGCATTAAAAAGTCAGAAAACAATGTTGAGGGAATAAACATTCTTCTGTAGAAAACAACACTTCCAGTATAATAAATAACTGTGAGCCAAACACAGCGCTTCCAGTGTGGAGGTAAGTTCACAGTAAGGTAATGGTGAGACACAACAATGCAAAATAACTTAAACTTGTTACAATGTTACATAATTAGTTACTCGCAACACATTTCTTGCATCTAGTAACACATTACTTTTGCCTGGCTGAAACCAGCCAATGAAGGTTCCCCTTTATCATTTTCACATCCTCTTTAGAGGATTAAGGTGTTTAAAATTTCCACACGTCTATCACTATGAATTCTTTCCTCTCACTCATACTTGTTTTCTACAGATTTTCTGCAGATATATTCTGTAAGTGGAGTCCCAAAGGGAAAATGAATCTGTCAATATGACTGTTTGCAAGTTGTATTGTACATACAGTTCTTCTTCCGCTCCTCATAAAACCGTTGTCAGCTTTCTTTGTTACTTTGAGGCTATAATGATTGTGTATCATTGTGTGCATGTAGTTATTTATCCCAACATACTACAGAATCAAGCATTTTCTGAGGATTTGATTGGAGAAAAATTTTGGTTTGTTGTTGACCCCAGGTGCATGCTGGGAAGGAAAAGAAAGTTTAGGACTTGTGTGCCATGTGAGGATAAATGGAATTATTTGTACCCATGCCTTCCTGCGCTGTTAGTAATCCTTCATTTGAGAGTCAACGAATTCCATCTGTGTTCTTAGAGTTTAAAAAAAGGGAAAGTGACAGATGAATGAATCATTGGAAAATTGAAATGGGTAAATAACAAATGCCACCCCTTATGAAAGTCCACATGCCATCTCTCAGAAAGAGCGTGTTTGTCACCAAGCGAAAGACAGCTGTAACAAAGTGTTAGCCGGGATACTTGAGGAATCACATATACAAACACTCCCACAGGGATTGCTTTGCTGTGTAACATTTGTCAAGTAAGAGGGCGGTGGCCAAAGTACACTGTACACAGTACACACTGCATACTGCATTCTCAATTTCTTGAGCTGCAGACACAGGCTGCACATTGAAGGTCAGATGGAGGCTGTCACACACCCAGCAACACATGAAGGCTATGCCTGCTAACTTTATAGGCTGTACCTGAACACTAAAAAGTTGCATATATGGAGGTACATAAACATTTGTCATCTTTAAATCCAGACGTTTTTATAATATATAGGATGTTATACGCTGATATCCCACAATCCTTTGCATGCATTTTGCTCAGCATAAAAATATGTCTGATAGAGCAAAAAAGCCTATTTGAGCTTTATTTGAGCTTATTTCTTGTAGGTCGTTGGACGTAAAAATTATGGTTGGAAAGCAGGACAGAAATGAAAGAAACATGTAATATTTAAATGTATGTGTGAAATATGTTTGTACAGTAAACTGTACGTGTGATTTGTATACCCCATGTAAGGTGGATTCCTTGCGTTAAATCCATTTCTGTTTGTTTGTTTTTTCTCATGCTTATTTTCTCTGTTTTGGTTTCTTTTTAAAGAAATTGACCAGGGAGGCTGTGGAGATCCAGGAATCCCTGCCTACGGCAAGAGAGAAGGCTCAGGTTTCCGACATGGTGACAAGCTGTATTTTGAGTGCCTTCCAGCCTTTGAGCTGGTTGGAAAAAAGAATATTACCTGCCAGAAAAATAATCAGTGGTCAGCCAAGAAGCCAAGCTGTGTGTGTAAGTGACAGAATTTACCCATAATGCAATGCGCTCCACTCACACCTGGAAGGCTGATGCACTGTATTACTGTCTGGGAACACGTCAAGAATCTAATGCCTGTGTCTGTTGTACAGTATGTGCCCGCCTCCAGATATGTCCTCTCAGTGGATAAGCCATTATATCATTAATTATAACTTAAGTTATAGCCAATTTGACACTTTGTTGTGACACATGTTGCCTCCTGTAATTCATTCCATTGTTTCATTTACTGTAAAATCAAGGATTTAGTATTAAAGTTAGCAAATGTTTTAGAACTGAGAAGAGCTCATTTGAAAAGTAGAAGGTTTTGTATGAACCGTTTGTAAAAATGGAGTCTGGCGGTATATTAGCTTTATTGGCAAAGCTTTGTTTTAAATCAGGGCTTCAAATGTTTTGTTTTTCAGAGAGGGAGAGCAGTTTGTTTTCTACTTATTTTGCATCTGCATTAGATTCTACAGTTTAAATTTTGGTTGTTAGTTTGTTAGTTTTGTGCCACATAAATTCTTCAAATGAATGTCACATAGCAGAGTGTTGTTTATTAGTGTTAACTTGTTTTGATATTATTATTATTATCATATCTGTGTTATGTGGATTTATGTATACTGTCAATGTCCCTCATCCTGTCTTCATGTCATGTCAATGACAACCGTGATATTACCTCAATGAAAATACAGTTGACTCATAACTTTGCATTCTGCTATTTTATGTCATTGTTGGTAGCAACAAAGTTATTCGTATGAGCTAGAACCGTAATAATTTGTCTCCAGTCCACCACTGAGCTCATTTTTATCCTCCCTGTGGCTGTTTAGTGATGCTTATTGGCCTCTTAGCTTTGTTGCAAATCCTAAAAATGAGTTAATGCCAGTCTGTGGGTAATCCCAGCAGATAAACACTATCTTTCTTTAGCATATCTTCAGTCTTATTGTTTTGTGCAATAGGCCAGATCACAACACACACACACACTAAGATAGTCAATAACAAACACCTGTTAAAGGTTAAAATGGAGATTAAGTTTATTTCGTTCTTAGTAGTGAGAATTGACCATAAAGAATATTCTGTTGTTTTGTCTATACAATTTAAAGGTAAACTATCTAAATTATGCACCAATATTTTCACCAAATGAATTTGAATCAAATTCCCCTGCCATTGGTCAGTTAAACTGATAGTTCTGCCTCAAACTCACTCCATTAATTATAATATTAATCTCAGACGAGCTTAAACAAGTGTTTCAATATTTTCATGGATCAGCAGTGTTTACATTTCAAGGTTCTCAACATACGATTGGCTTATTTATAGTTGTCTCTGTGCATTAAGTTAGAGAACTTTAAGGATAGAGAAATGTGTTCTGCCATCAAAATACACACATAACCATAAACTGACTTCTGCAGTAATATAGGGAAGAATGTGAAATTTCACCATTCATATTTAAAATCAGGTGAACATTCTGTAAAACTGATTTCTGAAGGTTTGAGGAGTCGTCTGAAGACTTTGTAAAATCTGCAGCATGTATTTTTTATGTCTCCTGTTTCATTCAGGCAAATACTATTTTTAAGCTTTAAATTTACGCTGTATTAACTGTATTTTGAAGCTTTTTTGTTCCTTTTACAGTTTCATGTTTCTTCAACTTTACCACTCCATCTGGGGTCCTACTGTCACCAAACTACCCTCAGGAGTACGGCAACAACATGCACTGCGTGTGGCTAATCATCGCCAAGCCTGAGAGCCGCATCAACCTGGCCTTCAATGATCTGAGCATGGAAAAACAGTTTGACTTCCTGTCCATCAAAGACGGGGGCAAGGCGGAGTCGCCCATTCTGGGAACCTTTTCTGGAGATGTTCTGCCGTCTCCCATCACCACCAGTGGCCACGTGGCACGGCTTGAGTTTCTGACCGATCATACGTACACGGACCGCGGCTTCAACATCACCTTCACCAGTAGGTTTCAGTGATATTTTGATTTAACATCTCCAATTCTTTATACTTTCTGTAAAATGTGTGATCCATCGGGGTTGTTTTGGGTAAACCAGATAGTTTTTAGAGCCGGAGTCCCCAGCTGGAGGCTTGAATTTTAATGTTAAGATGTATAATAGATGACAGATAGCATTTTTTCTGTGAGATCATGGACTGAATTTTCAACAGCTGCATCTTTCCGAAGCGTGTTTTTTTCAGCTGGTTGTTTTGGTTGTTTGTTTTTTCGGTTTCTAGGATACTACAACTTGTGTTCTTGGCATCTGAGAGATATTCTCAAAAAGTTTTATTTTCTTTCCAGAACTTTCTGTGTATCGTGCACAAACATTCAAACGTTAACCTTAGATGACACATTATCTGTCCTTTGTTAGTGATCACATTTTATTATAGACACATCACATGACAACCTGAGATGATGTGAAGAGACACAATAACAAGCACACAGATCTTTTATAATTTTTCTGAAATGAATCATTTAATAAGGGAAGAGTTAATTGAAGCTCTCGGAAGGGGATAGCACATGATATAACTCCTTATGTACCGTGTTTTTTAGAAGCGGAGGAACGTTCCAAGCATTCGTTAATTAGGAGACAACAAACTTCATCAAAGGGCTTGTTGGCATATGAAGTAATGGTGATGAATAAGATGCATCCGGCTTTCAAAGATGTTTATAAATAAAAAATTATTAGTATAGAAATATTGCTACTGTATCTGTACAGACAACATGCATTATGCAGATATTCATATCAGCTTAGAATGGGTCCAAGGTATTTTGTCAATTCTTGGGAATCGAACCCACGACTTTAGCATTGCTAGCTGCATGCTCTACTAGCTGAGCTATAGGAGCAGGCGGATTTGTTGGAGAGATTTTGTCGGCTAGTAATGCATCATCTTCTCTGAAGTCCTGTCGATGGGCACCGACTGGCTCCGAGCTTCCCACTCAACCAAGAAACTTTGGAAGGCACATAAATCAATATTTTGCTCTAACTAAAATGAATTAGAGTCATTATGCTGCTAAAACGAGGAGACACAGAGTTTCAGTTCAATGGTCATATTGAGGTCTCTCCCTTTAATTTATGTCCTGTACCTTTTTTCCCTCCAATTTTCTCAATTTTTTTCAACAGTTCCTGTTGTCTTTCTCCATGCAGCATTCCGGCACAACGAGTGTCCCGATCCTGGCGTTCCAGTAAATGGGAAGCGTTTTGGTGAGAGTCTACAGCTTGGCAGCTCCATTTCGTTTCTATGTGAGGAAGGCTTTGTGAAGACTCATGGCTCTCAGACCATCTCCTGTATCCTCAAAGATGGAAATGTCGTGTGGGATAATGCTGTGCCTCGTTGTGAAGGTCTGTCCTCTCTCTAATGAAATCACAACAGATTGAATTGATTGGATAAAAATGTCAGTTTGTTATGGTATTTTATATCTCATAATGATTTTCAGGTTACCAATACCAGACATAAATATTGTGTCAGTTTAAAATAATATTAATGAAATTATAGAATACTAATTTGACCGATTTGCTATATATAGACTTTAAATATAATTTATACATGAATAAAAAAATGTACCATCATAACAAATGTTAACCAAATGAATATTGTCAGCATTATCTTAGTCGCACTTGTTGACTCATGTAAGTTTTCCTGCACAGATTTAACCCAGATATATTATATAGATTTGGAGTCAGATATTAGATATATTTTCAATAAATCTATTTTCTGTCTTGAAATTTTTATGTTTTGTGTAACTTAGAGTATCTCGACATCACATGTCCTCTCGTTTAATAAAACGCACTGCCATTTTTTCCTGGAAACACAAATGAATTTGTTTCATTTTTTGAGCAAAGCCTTTTATAGATGTGCTTCAGTGTGCACAATCAAAATAAGAGATCATTCACCTCAGCCATTGAACACATGAGACTCAAGCTTTTATGCTTGTGTGCATCACATGCTAAGAAAAACTGTAGCTTTTCAGTGTTATTTATTTAAATGCACAGATTCATTCAATAATAATAACCTACATTTGTCTTTTTAGCCTTTTGACTTGCTGCGTTGTAAGTTTTATCAGTGTTATGCTTTATCTTTTTTGTCAGATGAACAGTACGCTGAAGAGGGAACAGTAAATTATTGAGGAGAAAGCAATGACTTAAATATGCCGGAGTCAGTCAAAGAAACACTATAGTCTGCTTGTTAAAAGCATGTGTGTTATCATTGTGCCACAGCTCCAATTTCACTTATACTTTAAAAAAATCACATGTATTTGAGTAGCTGGGGGTGGAAAACCCAACATGAGATTGATCAGGGAGGGTAACCAAAAAGTTGCAGGTTCTAACCCTAAAGGTGTGGTTTATTGAGTTAACAGGGTGACATTGCGTGAAAGTCACAGGAAAAAGTCCCAAAGGGTCATAGTCCATAGTTGTCTTCTGTTTTCCAGCTCCATGCGGTGGAAACCTCAAAGCTTCAAGCGGCATCATTCTGTCTCCAGGCTGGCCTGAGCTATATAAGGAGGCCCTCAATTGTGAATGGATCATTGAGGCCCAACCAGGATATCCTATTAAGATCATCTTTGACAAGTGAGTAAACTTCTCTTTCTTTCTTTTTTTTAAGAATCTCTTCCTCGTCTCTCTATCATTATCTTTCATTCATGTTCTTCAACATCATTCCATTTGCTGTAATATCATTACCGGTGTTTCATAAATGGGTCACTACCGCACTGCAGGTGCTGGTATGGACTTTGAATGAGAGAGTCGGGTCATTCGTTTTCCCTGTAGAAGAAACCACATGGTTCCAGAACCAGACAGAAGTCTTCATCTGTTTGTCCCATTTCCACAATGCTGTCCATGAAACATACATACAAAAGGCTCCATCCACTGTCCCCGCCTCCTTCTGATTTTACCAGCCCTAAGGACCCCTTCATCCATATTTGTGTATGACTGTATGTGTGTTCTATCCGCTGTTATTTATTTATCTGAGGGGACGTATCAAAGCTGAGGCTGGATAGACAGCGGATGCTGTGTCTACAGAAAACAGCAGGATTTCTGCGGGTTCTTCAGGAAACTCAAACAAAACACGCTGCTTCTGAAGAGGCTGAGCTTTCATTGTGAATGATGTGGTGCTAGCAGTAAATATGTGATACCGAAGTGTGTAGGACTGAGATGAAACTGTCTAGTCTTGTGTTGTTGAGAAGCTGCAGCGTTGATGCATACCTCTGTTTGTGACCCGCAGATTCCGGACGGAGGTCAACTACGACGTTCTTGAGGTACGGGATGGACGTTTTCCTTCCTCGCCTCTGATCGGCAGTTACCAGGGAACCCAGGTTCCTCAGTTCCTCATCAGCACCTCCAACTTCCTGTATCTGCTGTTCACCACTGACAAGAGTCACTCCGACATCGGCTTCCGCATTCGATATGAGAGTATGAGTCTGTGTTGTTGACATTGAATTAAATATGTGATACTTCAATACTTCATTAGTGCTACACAAATGACTGATTTTATATTGTGTAACACAGTGGGGCTGTGAGACCATAATAACATACATGTGAGCATGGGCTCTGACCACTTAACAGTGTGATAATACCAAGCCAGAACAAGTTAGCAACTGCAAATTAACACTTTGGTAACCAGCCTTAACACCATCGGACACTGTGTTGAGTTTTACATGGCCTAGCACTCAACACACATTTTCACAGAAAGTATTTTTGTAAAGTTTTAAAATGTGCATGTGCACTTGATTGTGGAGTTGGATAGTGCAGATTTAAAAAAATGAATCTTTTATACTCAAGCATGCAATAAGTATAATTTATTTTCAGTGCTTGTTTCATAGAATTTAGTCAAAGTGTGCTAGTTAGACTAGGCTGATATTATCTCACCAACACACTTCATAGCTGCAATTACACAGATCTTATAGCTACATGCAGCCCTCTGAATGAAAGAAGGTATGAAGGCATCATTATCAATAACAGCCACATGTTCTATTAGCATACAGTGATTTTCTTCAGGTACTGTAATTATGATATAATAGGATGGTGATTATGTTTTGGGATAATTTGAGTGATGAGCAAATGCATGCACACACACACACACCTACATGCAAGAATTGTCTCAGTTACTGTGATGTGAACTGAAAGAATGGCTTTATATTGCGGTATGACTCATTTTGCAACCTTTTCTTGTTTTTCTGTATCTCAGTTTGGCTTAAATTATTAAGTATGTTAACTCAAGCAGAAAGCGCTACAGCTGACTGTTGTTGTTTGGCTCTGCAAGAAAAGTTATACATTTGAATGATTGGAATAAACTAAATATTCCATGACTGGAATCTATAGATTGTTATGGTAGGTTAATCTTAATGGCATGTGATGACACAGTGCCTCTACTAAAGCAAAGCGCAAAATGTGTTATTTCTGGTGTTCGGTACACGGTACAGCAAATATCCCTGCCTTAGGAATAATTTCCCAGTGGAAATATGAGCAGCATTTTACAATGTTAGATTTTAAGTTCATTCTGATAGCAATATATCATTCAGTCACACAGAAAAGTTAAAAAAAAGCCTCATACCCACTTCTAATAGCGCTCCAAACCAACTCATCCTTGATAAAACACAGCCAGTATTATAATGTAATCAAACACATTTCTTTAACATCCATGGAATCTTTTTAATTTTTGTCAATAAAGAAATGAACATTTTGCTTGCAATTTTGTCCATGCTAACCAACCAAGCTTGATTCTTTCTGGTATTTAGTTTGTGTGTTCTCTCCTAAGCCCTGCAGCTGCAGTCGGACCACTGCGTTGATCCTGGAATCCCAGTCAACGGTCAGCGCCACGGCAACGACTTCTACGTGGGAGCTCTGGTGACATTCAGTTGTGAAGCGGGATACACCCTCAGTGACAACGAGCCCCTTGAGTGTGAACCCAACTTCCAGTGGAGTCGACCCCTCCCCAGTTGTGATGGTATGGTCCACTCAGAACTTCTAAATTGGTTTCTCCGGGTAAAGGACACATTAGAGACAGGTCATTTATTCAAGCGACGTAATCACTCCCAGACAGTACGGATTGAGCTGCCCTTCGCTTATTCCTCCAGGCTTATATTTAAGACCATTATTGATTTTACTCTTGGGTAAAGATTGAAATTATTTGCCACCATATTCTAACTTTCTGTAAAGTTTGTTTGTGTAGACTGTGAAAGCTGAAGTGCTCAATGTTTTAACAAATAGCCCTTATCTGCCCCTCTTTCATCTTCTAGCACTATGTGGAGGGTTTATTCAGGGTAACAGTGGCACAATTCTATCCCCCGGGTTTCCGGACTTCTACCCTCACAACCTCAATTGTACCTGGATGATTGAGAGTTCACATGGTAAAGGTGAGGTAACTTTTCATAGCTTTTTGGCTGCGTACACACTGCACATGTTTAAAGTGATTTGAAAGCAGAGTGAATGCCTTTAATAATCCTTCTGTGTGTACAGCATACAGGAGTGACTCCCAAATTGCATTGACATTGACAATGATTTCAAACAAGGGGGTTATGTATTGTTTAAGGTGCTTGCTGCTTGCTTATGTTTTATTATTTTTAACAAAAGTAATATTAACAACCTGAGAGATTTTATTTTTTCACAAATTTGTAGTTAACTGTCTTCAGCGAGGCACTGTGTTTTGTTTTATGCCCAAAGCAACTGCCTTCACTTTATTGCAAATTTCAAGGCAGTATATTTCATTGATTTGAGACACAATGACCAAGCTAAATACTAAATAAAGGCAAAATGCAATTATTAGCAAGAAAATGAGATCTCCATTAGCAAAACTGTACATTTCCCTCTGTGAAATATTCAATACTAAGTACTATCAATAAAAATGTGTATTGTTTATACACATTTTTAGCTATTGTACAACTTCAGAGACCGCCATGCCATTATTTCAACAATTTTTTCTGTGTTGATCCATTATTGTGGTTTAAGCTATTTTAGAAATAGCAATAAATGACACAGCAATAAATGACACATTTAAACCAAAATTGTGATTGGTTGCTTTCAACCTGCTCTTAACCAATCGGCTGTACTTGGGTGGTTCTTAGCCAGAATCTTGCTGTCACCAGTTAAAAGTCTGTCAAGATTAGCGCTTAGGAGCTAAAAGCTTGAACAGCTGACAAGTCTTGAGTGTTTATTTCTGTCTCTCAATCTCTGCAGGAGTCCAGTTTACCTTCCACACCTTTCATTTGGAGAGTCCACACGATCACCTCTTGGTCACAGAAAACGGTAGTTTCTCTCAGCCTCTGTGGAGGCTCACCGGATCTACGTTGCCGCCCCCCCTCAGCGCTGGTCTCTTTGGTAACTACACTGCTCAAATCCGTTTCCTGTCAGACTTTTCTGTGTCCTACGAAGGCTTCAACATCACTTTCTCAGGTACTAGAGATTCAATTACATCAACTGCTTAACGTTCATGGATGAAGCAAATACTCCACCCAACTCCACCTGTCTGTTTTTCTCAGAATATGACCTGGAACCCTGTGAAGATCCAGGTGTCCCTCCCTTCAGCACCCGCAAGGGGCTGCAGTTTGGGGTGGGGGACTCTCTCATCTTCTCCTGTTTCCCGGGGTACCGACTGGAGGGTCCGGCCAGGGTGGTGTGTTTAGGGGGGCGCCGGCGGGTGTGGAGTTCCCCTCTGCCAAGGTGTGTTGGTAGGTGGTCACATGCTTTTCATTTTGCTTTGTTTAGACATTTTATACTAGACCTTTGAGATCATACACAAGCACACACACACACAAACTCTTACAAAGACATTTTTGCCTGTGAACTGACACTTCATATCTCAAAGTAAATGAATACAGCAGCTCTATTCAGAGTTGGGAGTGTATGTTTCAGATTACTGCCGGGTATTAGAAAGGAAGAATAGCATTATGACGCACCATTTTAAAAAGCAGAGCAAGCGCAAACCCTCAAATTCTGTTTGCTCAAATTCTGCTTAATCAACATTATTATAATGGTTTATATCAGCATAAGAATATTGTGCAAGCTAATTTATTTCATTAAAATAGCTGCATTGCATTAGAACGTTATTTGTTAGCATTATAATTTTGACTTTCCGGCTGAAGCAAGTAATTGAGTTTTGTGTTTTTGGCTTATTCTTGCGTTATATTTGTTTGCGACCCTTACAGAAGTAGGTCAGCTTGTTTTAAGACATGCATAAATAAATCTGTGTTTATTATTTACTGTATTGAATTTGAATTTAAATTCACTCAGCTAAAGAAATAACACATGGCTTTACTTACAGTTTTTCTATCACCTTAAATCATTTAAATTAATTACTTACATTAAAATTTGCATAATTTGAATATGAAAGCAGAATTTGATGCCTGAATTGATTTACACTCATTGAGAAGCAGCGTTAGTTAGCATGTGTGATTGTTAGCATCGAGATCATTGGTAATTTGTCATTTCATGTATTTCCTTACATGCAGCTGAATGTGGGTCATCTGTAACTGGGAAACAAGGAGTTTTGCTCTCTCCCAACTACCCCGGATACTACAGTAACAATCACGAGTGCATCTACTCCATCCAAACACAGCCCGGAAAAGGGATCCAGCTCCGGGCACGAGATTTCCATCTGGATGAAGACGACATTCTTAAGGTGCAAAGTGTTTAATAAAAAACTATTTTTTGCTTAGTATAGCCTTTCTAGTAAAACAGATATTTGCATAGTTCATAAGACACAATAATAGTGGAATTGATACATAAGGGTAGCAGGTGTTTGTAAACACTAAAACAAGATGATTGTTGAAATTATTAGCATTTTGTTCAAATGTCTTATTGTAGTAAAATACAATATATATGTGAAATGTATATTAAAATAGCGTCTTTTTATTTGTTTATTTAACCTTCAAAAGATGGATGGGTGGATAGATGGATGGATGGATGGATGGATGGAAGGAGGATGGATGGACAGACAGACAGATGTGTTGATGTGGATCAGCTGTGTGTGGTACTCACGCAGTGTGTGTGTGTGTGTGTGTTTCAGGTGTATGACGGCAGCAGTAATAGCGCTCGCTTGCTGGGCATCTTCACAGGCACAGAGCTGATGGATGTCACTCTGAACAGCACGTCCAGCACCATGTGGCTGGAGTTCATCAGTAACAGTGACAACACCAGCAAGGGCTTTGAGCTGCACTTTACCAGTGAGTAAAGACTGTACTGTACCTTTTTAGTACAGTACACAAGTTTTAGATTATCCTTCCCCATTATATGAAATATAAAACAATGTATTTTTTTTTTGTAGGTTTTGAATTGGTGAAGTGTGAGGACCCAGGTGTGCCACAGTTTGGTTTTAAGCAGGAAGACAAGGGTCACTTTGCGGGCAGTACAGTGTCGTATAGCTGCGACCCTGGATACACTTTAAAGGGCCCAGGGGTCCTGACATGTCTGAGGGGGGAGAGGAGGGCATGGGACAGCCCCCTGCCGCTGTGTGTGGGTAAGACGCTACTGGTTTCCAGCAATCTAAGGTTTATTAAACTAATTGTTATTTTCTTAAATAATGAATCTGTGAAAGAAAATAAAGCCAACAAGAGTTCAGATTATATTGGAATTTTAATGAACTCACTTCCTCCAACTGTTGACGTGTTTCATGGCAAACTTTAAATGTATCGTATTGAAGAATATATGAACCTGAGAAAACTCACTTCATCACTGGTTCTGAATGTATCTCGCACCAACAACCTCACTCCAGCCCCTAAATATATACGAAGACCTATAGGCAAAATTGAAATTCCCTTATAGTGAGGAAAAATGAAACCGTAAAGGCACGAGCGAATGTTTTTCATCCCCACACCAGGAAACTGAGAGAGGGAAAGAGAAGGATAGAGCGAGAAATGGGGTTTTATGACTTGTGGAGCAGGTCTCAGGAGCTGAGGAAGATGCATTTGTTTCATAGTGATTTATGACCTTGCTGTCCTCTGTGGAGCATTTATCAGATTGAAATTCAAATAAAAAAATGTGAGGAAAAAACAGACGAGACGGTTGAAAGAAAAGAAACAAATAACTTGGGATATATAAATGTCAACTTTTGGGGTATGTAAATAAAAAAGAAACTTTAAAGTGATCTCAGCTGTGCAAAGTTTGGAGTGCTTTCATTTTTTGATTTCTCATTTTTAGTGTTTTCTTCATTTTTTGTTTAGCATTTGATGCAATGCAAGAGTGTGCAATGTTATGAAATGTTATGTTTCGTTTTGTTTTTCAGTATAAATATTTAAATATCCTCCAAACAAGATAAACCAATTTAAGAAGCCAAATTGTGTAAAATGATAAGATTTCTGTTTTCTTGTTTTAAGTATAAACTTCACCAAATTGGTTGTAATAGCTCAAAAAATAAATTTGTCAATGGGATAATAAAAAAAGATTAAAAAGATTAATGTCAAAAAAGTGGCTTAGGTTTATATGGTTGTTTTAAGGCTGCCTCAGGCTTTAAGTTCCTTTAAAGCCTGAGACACGGTGGCAGATGCTATAAACGTGTGAATCTCGCTGTTATCAGGGTAAAAAGTGTCCATACACTTGATCATGACTTTCACTTAGTGAGCAGATCAGCTCTTATCTGGAAAGATGTCAGCTTAATCGCATAACTTGAGGATGGGAGACTCTGCTATCTGTATTCTGCGAACGTACCGACATACCACTGTAGAGTGTGTAAGGGATCGCGCTTTTGAGCTCAGGGGCGATAATGTGGGCGGCAGGGGCTGAATGCGAGACCCTCACGGCTTCCTGATCCGTAAAACCAGAGCTGTCACAGACACCGGACCCGACTTGCTGACAAACAAGTGATTTGTTCCCCACCGTTCGCAACTAGCATCAGAACCACGGCTACGGTGGAAGATGGATAGCCGTGTCTGAGGCAGGAGATATTACCAACACTATCAGTGATATTAGCCAAAGGAAATATGCCTTCCCCTGGGAAAGCTCATCCCAAGAGAGATATACGGCTGCATTATTCTGCTCATCACTCATAAAGCTCTGCCCGGTGCTGAATGTATTCTTTTAAAGTGGAAAGTTACCCTTGCCCTGCAGTCTGATGATTCAGCGTTCTGTAGCACACAGTACCGGCCCTGCTGGAGGGATCCAGAATCTGTTACAGCAGCTGAC
>JBAJNP010002435.1:0-48223 GCA_036877545.1 Yasuhikotakia modesta
CCATACTTAACATTGGTTCTCTCTATTTAACGCATCCAGTTAGTGCACATACATTGGGGTAGTGAGTTGCTAACACACATACTCTCTACAAACCATGAACCATGTGAGGCACTTTGCTTAAGGGCACCTTAGTTGTTACCTGCCTGCATTAGAATTGAACCAGTGACCTTCTGTCCCTAACATCCCCACAGCTGTGTAAAGAACAGATTGAAATGATCTTTCTCTTTGTTATAGCTGTTAAATGTTTTTTATAATTTAACATTCTGTGGTGTGTGATGTTAGCACACATGCAATAACCATTACCATTTGTTGTCAGTGACAGAATTTTCAGAAATCTCTGTGTTGGGTGAACAGTTTCATTGTAAATGTTTATTCTAGATGTCGCCAGAGGGCTTATGTGGAAAAAGGGAATTTAACCAGCAATTTCACGGCACCGGCCCTTTTTTCCTCATCTCATACCAGCTAAAAGAATTTCTCTGCCAAAATGTCAGGCCGGTCTTTTTTTAAACTCAGCGCTTGTTGGAACAGAAGTATAAGGCTGAAAATTAGACAAACTGTTCTGGGGTTTAAGTGGTGTTAACATTTGGATTCAGAACAGGTTGATATCATGGTTATTTCAAACCTTCATATCTCGCTTTAGCACTTCAGTTTTCTAACCCCCTTCATTATCTGTGACCCTCGTCACTCTCTGGATCTGAGCAGACGCTGAATGGACCGCCACAGAGAACTGGCTTTGGTCCAAGGGCGTTTTTTATGCTTCTGGTTAAGCAAACACAAAAAGGCTTGAGTATAGTTCAATATGCCTTTGGCTTTTGTTGAGCTTTCTCCTTAGCAATTCTATGCACTGCAGTGGTACATTTTACCTGCATGTAAAACACAGGCAGGTTTTCATATATGAAACAACTTCCTATTTTAATGCAGCCAGTCATTTGTTCTAGGCATGTTGTAAGTGGTGATTTTGCGGTGTTGGCAGACACATTGAAAGCATCGCTGCCCACTATGAGATTTCTTTGGAAACGTATGACACAGTGACAAGTTCATTTTTTTGTTGTTTTGGTTACAATAAGATTTGTATGCATGTTTTTCTGGGTTGATGTAAGTTATGATGGACGTTTGTGTAAATGGATGCAAACGTTTTCCTGTGCAAGAGTAGGCGCCGGTTTCTTCCATCGAATTGTTTTGGGAGCTTGGCTTGAATGATCAAATGAGGAGCTTTTTAAGCATGCCTGTGTGGCCGTGAAACATTTCTCTTCTCTGATTTTGACTAATGTCCTAATGCATTTGCCGAATTAATTAGAATAAATGTGGATAAAAGAGTTGCTCAATATAATTAACCATTTTCCTTTAGTTTTTTTATACCGTTGCATTCGGCTGAGGTGCCGCCATTAAGGTTCAATGTGGGTGGCAACTTTTCTCGCTCACTAATTAAATTTCACTATCATTTCAATAACCTTTTTAGGCATAATTTCACGTTGATACGCGCCTGCTTTTTAGCTGTATTGCTTTACTTTCAAACACACCATATCACAGGGAACTGTGTTCTTTGTGAGGGTTTGGCTTTGATACGTGAGCTGCTCCAACAAAAATGAGTCATAAGGCAAAACAGGCTGTTTATGGAAAGCAAATTTTTCAAAAGTTTAATTTTCATCTTCCGTTTCTTTCCGTTTTTCCTCTTTAACATTTCTCATGCTTGACCCACAGGTGGAGGAGAACCTGATGAAGGTCCGTAACGCTGGCACCGAGCAGGACCTGGGCATCCAGTACAAAGCCCTCAAGCCTGAGGTGGACAGACTGAACCTAATGGCAGCTAAGAGGCAGCAGGTATAATTCAGCCATTTGTGCCACATAAACATCTCACCTGAAGAGATCCAGTTTAGTTTAGATGCACTGACATCTGATGGCATTTTCCATCCATAGGCTGCAGACGCTGGACGTCTGGTTAAAGATTTGATGCACAAACTATCTTTAATGCCAATTGGAAAGGGGAAAATTAAACTATTAGTATGGGTAGACTGACAAAACACATTAGTGACACATACGAATAGTGTCTTTTGGATTTTATTTTAGCTTATCGAGTTAAGCAGTAGTCAGCAGTGATGGATTTCAGGACAAATTTTTCAGGTGAACTCACAGAGTAATGGGATGAACATTGTTCCACTATTGAGCCGGATTCTAGTATCTTCACAATGATAATTAGCTTGCGGTTCAAATGTGGAGTGGATCTGTTCATTTGATACGTGTTCAGTGCGATTTCACATCTCATGCTACACTGGGCCCTTCCGAGTTTATAATTTCTTGAATCAGCCGGCAGACGCTACGCCTTTACTTCCGAGGTGCAAATTGCTTGGGTATTAAATCTTTTTCCATCAACTCTTTCCGCTCCATATGGAACGAGGCATAACTCCTCTGTGATGGCAGTCATTTAGGCTCTGTTCTAATACCTAGTGTGTTACCTTGCTGTCTGCTTTAGGCATCATCCTAACAGCGTTCAATTACTGGCTACTCATACAATTGATTGCAGTATTTTGACGTTAGCCTGTTACTAGGGTAATGGTATGATACTTTAAACAAAAATAAAGCATGGTATGCCTAAATGGGGATTTTATTTCCCTCCAATTTTTCTGTTTAATTTTAGAATAAGGTAAAATACTTCAATTTTAATCTACATTTTTTGTTGCCTGTCAATCAACAGGATTTATTGCACCACTAACCTTGAATACCTGTTGTGCTGCCTATGAAGATTTTCTTAGTAGTCTGCATCACAGTTTTGACCGTCTATGCACACAGCAAATGCATTTGCAGTGAAAATTGCTGTGACTTCTCTGCATGCTAATGTTGTTCTTACTTTGTCTTACAGGTAGCAGGAGTTACACAACCCTGTTTTAAACAGAAGCTTTCATAATGAGCATCACAAAATGATAAGAACATGCTTTTCTGCACGATATTGTTGCGCCGTCAGATAAAATGCAGTAAAATCATCTTTTGTTTGGCTTCCCCAACCCAATTTTCTTTTGAAATAAAGTATGGGTCTCTAACATGCTAACTCTGTAACTCTACACACTGGGTTTTACAACGGAGCATTACAGTCAGGGCTAGTTTTTAATTTTTAAAGCGAGTGGTCGTTTTGGCTTTGGCTTCACATGGCCCATGTTTAGCCGTTTCACACGGCTGGGCTGTGATTTAATGATGTGATTATGGGCATGTGTTGACCCCTGGGGTAGAAGAGGCATCAGTCCATCAAAGTGTCCTTGTTATGACAGGCTTGTAAAATCCCTCTGAACTTTGCTCTTCACACGACAGGAGCTCAAGGACGTCCATCACAAAGACCAAATGGCGGCGGCCCGTGGGGTTCTGCAGAGGAACGTTCCGATGCTCTACACGGCTTCACGCGCCTGCCTGCAGCACCCAGATGTGGCTGCCTACAAGGCCAACCGGGACCTCATCTACAAGCAGCTCCAGCATGCCGTCTCTGGAATCTCTAATGCAGCCCAGGCTGCCAGCAGCGAGGACTCTGGCTTCTCCCAGCCTGGAGGTGGAGGAGAACTCGCCTACGCCCTCAACAACTTTGATGTAAGTCAACGGGCCGGCATTGGATGTCACTAGACAATTGACGTCCAATGAGAAGCTGCCACTGTCTAATTGAAGCTGCCTCTGTCTAATTGTTAAGAATTTGGTCTGTAAGTTGTCATTTAAGGAACAGATAATAGCCTGCGTTGAGTGTACTTCAATGCACCCCTATACAAGGAACATAGAACAAGATTATGAGTTTACTTTGTGGAAAGTATATACACTTTTTATTGCAGGGGTGAATTGCGTCAACAAGACACTTGATCCAGGTCTGGGAAAATGTAAACAAGTCAGAAATTATGAAACAGGTTGCAACGAAGCGTTATGAAACATGCGATCCCTTAACAGACCTTAGGCATGACTTTTGAAAAAGTTTTGAAAGCAACAGCTTCTGTAATGGCTGAATCATTAATTCATCACACGCTCTGACCTTTCGTAACTTTTTTTCAACTCTATCTGTAAACGATAGGAGATTCACACGCCAATGAAATATGTAGGCACAGGGAGTCGCTGAGCGTATGGGCTTGTGGAACGGTCAGGCTTTGGATACAAGCGTTTGATAAGGTCTGCCTACGGTTTGTGTTGTTGAAGACGCACAACAGTTGTGTTTTTGTAGCAGAGGTGAAAATGAGTGTATCATGAGTGGGATTAAACTCCTACTAAAGCGGCATTTTACCAACCAAGAGCGGAAGAGCAGCAAATTGTTGACAAATCCAGTATGTTTGAGGAGTTCAGGAGACTGGAATACTAGACTATATCAGAATAAATGTGTATGTCCAAACAATGCCAGGCTAGTGGCCTCAGAGTCTTGTACAAGTCTTTTTATAACCCCCCCAAACAAAAGGAACCCCCCCAAAAGGAAAGCTTATGGGAAATTTGACTGTACTAGCAATGAAGTTAATTCCTAATGTGACTGGTTTTATATTGAGATCAGAGGCTCTACATTTAATTTGAGGTTAAGGGTAGCATTAGCTCATTAGCTATACTTCATTTATTCGTATCTTAGACTTTTTCCGGAATATGATGCAAGACATTAGTCAAGCTGGTTTTGGTCTGTGGGACTTAATGTTTCAAACACTCAGTTACAGAAATAATATATTCAAATGATATGCATAAGCGGTAATGTTTCCATAGAGATCTTATAAATGTAAAAAACTATTATGGCTCCAGTGTCCTGACACATTTCATGTTGAATGAGTTTAAGAGTGTTTATTTGGAGGTATAGATTTTATTATTGTGCTTGATAGACAACAACTCTCCGTTATAAATCTCCAGTTCCGCTTGTTGGAATCTATCAGTTTTGCTTTGACTGAACCGGTTGTCTTAACAATTGCCTGTTTTAGACTTTTAGACCAAATGTTGAATTCAGAACAATCTAAACACTGATGTAGACGTATTACCCACAATACAATGCAAAGATTTCAGAACGATGGTTGACAAATCTGCATTTTTAGAATAGATGATGCTAAAATGTCGCTGCCATTTTCTGCTATGTAAAACATGTAGACAAATTTAGGTTTTACTGTAATGGTAAACGGGTAGAAAAAAAGAGATTTCGGTGTGCTAAAATTGCTGACACACACAGAGGGAACATAAGCACTGATTACGTGGTTGGACTCAGTTAGCATACCAATGGAATGCCCACAGACTGTTCATGACATATTGGTGCATATTGCCAAAGTTGTGTTATGCAAATACCAGGCTGCTCTGAATGTGCCAAGTTTTAAAATCTTTTAAATCTTTAAAAATATATTTAGGAGTTTTGTTTGAGGATTGAGGCGGTTAAATAAACGAGCTGCTGGTATCATCGTGAGAGATTTTGCCATAACTGTGTGTGCTTTTAATGTGAGCTAATAAGTTTATAGTCGCTGTAAGCGCATAGTGCTGATTTAATGAAAGCCTGATACTGCCTGAGGAGTGTTTACAAACCTCATTTATTACAAACGTGCAATACGCGCTATTTTTATTTGCTTCTTTGAAACGGATGCTTTCAGTAGTTAAATAATGATGAGAGAATGCTTTTAGAGATTAGTACAGTGCTTCATTCAATTTTTAACATCCTTAGAGTCTGTCTGTTTATCTTGCTCATAGCAACAGCGTCGATCGGGGATGCATCGGAAACGTACTGTACATCCAGGCAATGGCGCTCTAAATTAGAAGACTAAACGGCGCCAATGCGTGCAACGCGTTCAGCATCCGCCTGTTAAATTTGCAGCAAATCAGTCACCGCAGGTGCTTGTCTCGGTCTTGTGGCGAGAGGGTTTGCTTATCACGGTCCCTGTGCCTCGATTATCTGCTGAAAGATTTAGCACAACAGTGTCAGAACTGGTGTCACCCTGTTACACAGAGCACGGCAAATCAAATCGAACCCCCGTCACTCTGTTGTCTGGCCATTGATGTTTTCTTTTCACAAGGGTGAGTTCTCATGCTCAATCTGGGGCTTATTAATTATTGAAGCGATGGGTCTCTGTCATGTTTCCTGTTTTTTATTTTTTTATTTTTTTGTGGTGCCTTTGTTGCTCCAAAATGTCTCTTGGGTTTCTCGGCTCAGGGAGTTCAGGGACCCCTTTAGGAAAGTGTGATCTTTAAGATCTGCTTTGTTTCTGGAGCTCGCAGGCTTTCGTCTCATTTTTGCCGCCTCACGCTTGAGGTAAAACCACCAGCGTTTTTCATCTTCCCACTTGACTGTGAATACATCTGGAAGTTTATGGATTAATGTAGAATTCATTACTCATCGCGAGCTGTAGGTGTAGTTGTGTGAGTCAGGCACTCGGTGTTCTCGTTCGCCCCCCCCTCATCCATCTTTCATTCCCTTTTACATGCTGCAATTATCCCCTGTCACTCTACAACAATGAACCGACTCTTTCTTTTCTGCCTCAGACTGTAGCCCTGAATACATGGTTTATCACGTTTGTCGATTGACTTATCAAGACTATCTTTCCCCTTTTGTTTATGCTCTGGGTTGGATTACACGGCATCGGCCTTATTGTAGTCGGCTGTCCTCCTTCTTTAAGCTTTAAACCATTAGAAAGTGACATCTTAATAATGTAAAACTAGACTGCAGAATGGGGGGGGGGCAAAATTTTAAAGCTGGCACCAAAATAAAATTGTATAGATTTCTTTCTATGGTTACATATGGTTTTCGCTACTGTACTTGGTTTCAAAATGAGTATTTGAGTGGAGCAATAAATCTAAACTGATTTGAATGAATTAGGAGGTTTCAGAAAGATGTATTTGGGGCAACCGAAGGCTAATGATGTAACAATGGTTAATTGTTAGTGAAACAAATGTTTTTTTTTCTTCCCCCATCAACTAATCAATACTTGGCACAAATGCCAAGATTTCTCTCGGCTACAGCTCCATCCGAACCTGCGCCTTCTAGAATTATCGGTACCCTCAGACCTCCATTATATTGATTGTGCCGTGCGATGTGATTGGCCCAGTTTTAACTCCTGACCTTGCATGTGGTTTTTCAGGAGACTTTTAAAAGCATGCAAAGGACACTCTTAATAAATTGATCTGCATGTAGCTGAAATATTAGAATTTCTGTTGATATCCAGTAATGATAAACCTGTTATAGTCTTTAGGCATTTACAGCCAGTGAAGATTAACTAACCTTGCATGTTTATTACCTTAAATCACCGTGACGCTTCTGTTTTACAGATTTGGGTCTCCGGTCCCACAAATGCGTCACAAGCGTCACATATTTGGAAAGTGTGTCAGGTTAAAATAAGACTTGCTTTGAAATTCCTGCATTTGTTTTGTCTTATTCTTTATGAACGTGAGGCGGTGTCCTGTGTGTCAGGTTGTTGTCTTGATTGCCCTTGTGGGTAACTGAATGTAAACATCACGCCAAGAATTATTGCTATAGTTCTTTTAAAACCACCATTGCTTTCCTGCTCATGAGCTTTATTTTAGACTCGTGGGACCTGCATCGCATTAAATGCAATACAAAGTCTAGGTAAACTACAGCATGCAACATCAAGCAATCTAAATAAGAGGGAGGTGTTTGTTTGCATTTGGACGATACTGTGTACAGTGTTGCATTTGCAGCATATGTTTGCCAGGACTGCAGCATCTGGCGAGACTTTTATCAGTTGATGTTGCGAACACCTTTGTTTATTGTAACTGTATAGAGTTGAGACGAGCTGTTTTTATCCTAATAGCACTTTTAACAATAGCACCCTCACAAAGTAGATGCGTCCTCTGGCCTGTTTAAATGGAAGCAAAAAATGTGAGGGAAAAAGAGATGGCGAATACTTGCAACCTCAGATCATGTGTGTCTTTAATTTCCTGGTGACCGTGCAGAAACTTTAGCACACATTCACATATTTTCCACTTGGCTTATTCCTGCTTAATTTAAAGCTGAAGCAACTTTTGCAGTGAGTCAGAGAGAAAGAGAGAGAGAAAGAGAGAGGCTTGTTGCCATGCCAACGTGACACGCAAGCAAAAGAGGTCAGATGAGATGAGGCTAATAAACCCATTTTAACTGAATTGTTGAATATTTTACCGCCTATATGATATCAAACAGAGGGGCTCCTCATATCTCCAAAGACTGATTTGAGCCGCTGTGTCCATCTTTAATTTTCTGCCGTATTTCTGGCATGTCGGTGACTCGTCGCATTCCTTTTAATTGCATTTATTCTTCAAAACGAGCAGTGCGTCTTTAAGTGCATGTACCCAACAGAGCTGCTGGAAAGGGAAGCTGAGGACATTAAAAATGTCACCCTAGTTCACGCAGGAAAAATAGCAGCGCTTCATATGCATAACTGCATTTTGTTGCCCTAGGCTGAACTCAACTGGCTGTGCTGTGTGGGGTTAGTTGCATCTTTAAAGACTCTTGTACTAACTGCAGTATTTACTGAGGTCTCTTGAGTAATGTGCGACCCATGTACCCATCTGCTGCAATATGCACACAAAAACAAAAATGTTTTTGTGAGGTCTAATCTGATTGGCTGATTTAATACTATCAGATCTTTGAAAGGCATTTCATAGTTTAGTCTGAAGCATTTATTATGAATTAAACAAAATCACTTTAAGCAGAACCACAGAAGTCTAACTATGTAAGATTACACAGCCCATGTCTGATATTTACATAATCTGCAGTTAAGCTTGATTTTTGTTCCACAAAATTTTTGTTATTTTTTTCTTTCCGCCCCCAGAGGAAACAAATGGCACAAATGGCTTTTAAGACACTGCCTGTTACCCGGAGCTCGTTTTAAAATCCAAGTTAATGCAATCTGTGACTGAACAAACCCATTGGCTTCAAATTGCGTCAAGGCCTGAGACCATCATCTCAGAACTTGTGAATTATTGATTTGTCCAGTTAATGAATATCAGAGCCCCAGAATTGTTCTCCCTGCCTCTCCCTGATCATGCAGCCCACAGTGATGACCGTTTAACTGTCAAACTCTTCTGAAGTCGAACATTTGGTGTGTGAAAGCGTAAATCACACACTCCTCCTTTTGCAAAGAAGTGCTGAATGGCATTATCTGAATTGTGAAAGTGATCTTCCTGTTTTGCTTTGTCTGCCGTTTCTTTTTTCTATTGTGTGCTCATACATGTCTCTCTCTCTCTCTCTCTCTCTTTTTCTCTCTGTCTCTCTCTCCCCTGCAGAAGCAGATCATCGTTGACCCCCTGAATTTCAGTGAGGAGAGGTTCCGCCCTTCTCTGGAGGAGCGTCTGGAGAGCATCATCAGCGGCGCCGCCCTCATGGCCGACTCCTCCTGCACCCGTGACGACCGGCGCGAGCGCATCGTCGCCGAATGCAACTCTGTGCGCCAGGCGTTGCAGGATCTGCTGTCCGAGTACATGGGCAATGTAGGTGCATTTGAGATTTTGTGTTCTCCTCTTCCTGTCTCCACCGTTACTGTCTCCTTCAGCTCCCACCTTCCTGAATGACAGAAGTTAATACCGGCCCGACACATGCGTGGTCCCACAGGGAGGTTTATTCCAGTGAGAATTCACACATCACGTTCTACGGCTGGTGTTGTGTATAAACCACCAGCCTCAACACAATTTGTCCTGTGCTGACTGGCTTTTGAAAAGAGGGGCTCAGTGCACGCAAACCCCCGCTGAGCCGCTGATCTGTGCACTGAATTGTTTGTTTGTTCACCAGTAATGTTTTTTTCCCCTCTGTCCTCCACATTTCATTAGTTATTATTTTAACCTATCTGTTTATTATCCTGCAGTCACATTCATTTTTTGTCCACTGCCAGGCATGAGTGGTTTTTAAAATAGCAGTTGAAAGGAACCGTTTTGCATGCAGCACAGTGGGTGATATATGACTGTGGTCTTTTGGTAAAAACAAGACCTTAAAGGTTTCCTCATTTCCATTTGTCGGCTTTGGCAAATTTGTCTACATTTGTCTGACAAAATCGGGCACTTGCTTAGGTGTGAAATGTACTGAAATTTATGCTATTCAAGACGTAATAAATTTAAGGCTGTCAATTTAAAATGTTTAGTACATCAGCGACGGGCTAATGCTAAACAATGTAATGTCCGCTTTCACCACAGTACTGTAATGCTGCAAACTTGCTTTATCTTGCTTTGTTTTTCTCGCCAAACACTGAGGTATGCCAGTGTCATTAATTACATTAAATTACATACATAATGAATTTGTTAACTATTAAATGAACTGACAGCCCTAAATAAATTACATTGCAATAATGAATAAGCTGCATTTATTGTTTATGCAGTGTTGACATTCTACCAGGTTTTCCAGCGACCATTCTAAGCTGATATGGACACCAGATGTGTGTGTGATCTGTATGTCGTCTCCCCCACTGCGTATCTTTGTTTTAGGCCTAACCAGTATCTGTCCCCTGCTTCATCCTCGTCTCATACAGGTGGAATTGCCTCCAGGTATCCAGTGATGGAATCGGCCAATCAGATTAGTTTGTATTTGTTTTTTTTTTGTGCGGTGATACTGCATCCTGTTCCATCTGTTTGTTGCTAATAACCGTGTATAACTCTCTATACTCAGGTACTGAGGACGTCACGCAATGCAGCGGGGGGGCGTTTTGTTGTAAATTTTGTTGATCGCTCTAGCAGTGCATGTTGTGCCACATACGCCACTAAAGATGATGTTCCGGGTGAGGAGGGGGATGTCTCACGAGTGTCACTGACTGTTTGTGTCATTCTTACTAAACACCAGGCAGCAGCAGGTCCCAGCACTGTCTGAAAGCATGTTGTCATTCTCTGCAACCCGAGCTGACGCGCTCCAGATGGCCTGTCGCAGGTTCTGCGTAACGCCAGGCTGAGGTTTGGAGCAAGCGTCTCTGTCATTATCGGCCATTTTTAACTCTGCGATGTGCCCGCCTGAAACGCCAGCCTGATAACGTGCATTACGACGTTTGGCATGGATAAGGCAAAGGCATTCAATAAAAGTCAAATTATACATTCAATTTCCAGCGCTGTTTCGAGTGATCCTCATAGAGCGCTCATGCCTGGAATAGAAAAATCATAGCAGATTGATTCCAGCAGTGATGATAATCACTAACATTCAGCTATGTGTGTAATAAGCTAGTCATGTCATCCAACATTTGTCGCATTACCATGACCGCATGAGAGAAGCTAACGTAATTGGATGGCACCGCAGAGAGCCAGCCCAGCTCGTAAGGTCTTGTATAAAGAATTTTCTGTGCGTTTCAATGTCCCAGTGCTGATAATGACACACTGGGTCTTCAAAGTGATAGTCTGTCTTTGTGAAGACACATGACTGTTGTCCGTGAAATGTGTGTTTCTGTCATTGCCTTGCCGCTCAGTGCTCCTAGTTTATTTTAGCCGCAGATTCATCCAAGCAGCACCCGGCTTGTTTCCAAACAGGTTTTCTACTTGACTAGGCCTTCGCTGAACGCCTGCCCCAACACACAAAGCATTGCTCGCCAGTTCTGATGCGCAGCTAACATGACAAGGTGCCGGCTGCTCACTCGCTCTGACAGGAGAGATGGATGAGGAACATGATGTGTCCATCCATCGTGGCTTGTGCCCCTGGATGCTTGGGCTGACACTGTTTCATATCTGATATCTAGTTTTTCACTATGCGTTTCATTTTAATAGTTGGTATTGCAATAGCTAGATAGATTTAGGGTTATTATAGAAAATGAGTATATGTTGGTAATTGCGAACTGTTTTAGGCCCTTAGAGGTTGGGTTAAAGTATGGATTATAATTCTGGTACCACGTTTTAAACAGTGTGAGGTATTTTGTATTAAGTCTTTGGTTAAGATGATGAAAATTGGGCTTTTTAAAAGCTTTTTTTAAACTAGTACCTGAGGTTTTTGAGGATTTTTGGATAGTCTTTCAGAACTCCTTTCACAGTTAACAAATATAGTTCTTCCTCAATTTTACCCTTTTGTCCAGGTTAAATAGAGGAATGTGTTGGGTTCAATAGGCTAGGATTTCGATTGGTTGAACAGGTGCGTCTCCTCCCCCTCTGGTAAAATGAATAACCATTGAATTTTGTGTGCTGGCCGTGTTGTTAAATGAACTCTGAAGGCCCGCAATAATACAGATTAAATTGGTGTCCTGAATTCAATTTTTAGCCGACTGATTTGTCCTGAAATAAAGAAGCTGCCATGTTTGAAGTCACTTGTTTTGATAGAGCGTATTGGCCTGACACAGCACCTGGCTCTCCGTCACAGCTGAGGTTGTCCGCTATCAGAAGAGTTTTGCTCTTTAAACAGCTTTGCCTTTCCAGCTAGTTCCCGTTACGTCTGTTCTTCCCCTGTTGAATCCATTTTAAAAGAACTTCGCTTATTTTGACAATTTCAATATTAGAGGAACAGTGACACTCATTAAATCAATCATTGTATTTAGATGAGAGGTTTGGATTTGTGGAACAGACAAAAATCAGACTTCAGTATTCTTTAAATGAAAATTTTACACCTGCTTTGTTTTTTATTCATTGTGTTGGTGGAACGAGCGTAAGATTACAATTCTTGATTGCAAATCCTCAAGTTGTTCCAATTGGCCTGATTTGGTTTTGCTTTAATGATTGTTTAATGTCCTTGGATTCACAAATGAAGGTCCTTTGATTTGATTCTTGCTTCAGTTACGTCTTTAAATAAATTTGTGAAGCATAGCCGTAAAATAATCAAAACGTCATAATTGATGTAATCTTATGATGAATACTAGCGCTTTAACCGTTGTGTGACCTGAATTTCAGAGGTTTGATTATCTTTCGCTGTAGAAACGGTGTATGTTGGCAAAAACTAACGACATGTTGAGTTATAATAGACTGTCGCATCCCATTTTATCTGAGGTTGACAGAAGCGCTTTTCTGGCAGTTCCAGAACAGATCGTAATTAATTGTCGATTAGCGCAGAGATTGATCAGGGCTTTAACGGGAAAAGATTTGTAAATGTTAAGGAGGACCTGAAAGCAATGCCTGGGTTGTGCTGTATCCCAAACTCAGTCTATCAAGGTTTCCACTTAATAGTCCAACCCAGACTGATTAGTGGGATAATTAACAATGCAGAGCCCGGCTAAATAAACAAGACTCTCCACTCAGTTGAGCATGAGCTCACCGTGTTGAGTATTTGCGGTTCAAGCATGTATTTAATTATTTTGTCCTCCCGTGACTACTTCACCTGATGCGTTTCTGCCGCATTTTATTAATAATACATTTTGGACCCGCAGACTCTCGTTGTTGCGGAGGTGATTGCGCACTGGCAATGAGCATGGTAATGAGCTCGGATGCGTCAAGCTTTTGACATTTGAAATTCTTCAAGATGAAGGCAAAGATCTGAGGAATCTGTAAAAACACAGATGCTGGTTCACCTCAAGCTTTTTTGAGGCATCTGTGGACTGATGGGGGGTGAGAGACCCATGCGCATACATCTCTCTTCTCTCTCTTTTGCTCCATTCTCCGTTTCGCTTTTTCTTTTTTGCCACAGGCATTTAGCAAGATTGACACTCGGTCTCGTTTCATGACAACTCCCTTTTGTTTTCAGAAGGTTCTTAACATGATCTGAACCCCTTTGTGTCATGTCTTGTGTTTTTTTTTCCTCAAATGGTGCGCTTTGTTTTCGACTTCTCGTCTCCCATTACCTTAGAATAATTCTCTCTTCACGTAAATGGAAATAGTATTTGAACAGTAAGTGCGTATCATTACCATTTGACCTTCTCTGCTGCAGTTTTTGCCGCAGTTGTTCTGTGTAGGGACACCTGCCTGTTAAAGCGAAGTTTTAATGAGTCCTCGTGGCTGGTGGTTTTCCCAAATATTTACCAGAGTTAATTAAGTCGAGGGTTCCTGCAGACTATGAGGGGAAAAACCTGGCCACTTTTAATCAATTTGTCTTGATTTTCCTCATTCATTTCAGGTTATTTAAAGCAAAACCGGTTTGGTTTATTGCATTGTAACCTTATCTAAATGCATAATTAAAACAAATGACACCGCATGGGCTGAATCTAGGGAGCGCTTGTGTTTCCCGGAGGCATTGCTTAAATTTACGGCTCTGCGTAAAATGCAAATCTGTCACACATGGGCTGTCAGGTGGTTTTTCTTACCTGCTCCTTGATCATTTCTCTGTTAAGTCACGTCTCTTCAGGGAGATGGATGAGGTACATTTTAGCCCGAACAGTTTTAATTGGCCAAAGCTGCAGTTACAGTTTGTCCATTTCAGAGAAAAGCTTGTTTTTTTCCTCTATTTTTCTCACTTCTTCCGTCTGCTTTATTTTTAAGAGTTAGATAGAACTCAAACTTTTTTATCACTTTAGCAAAAGGCAAGTGGTTCAATTTAAACTGTTATAATGTTAATCTAAAAAGTAAGTTTAATAGCAGTCCTGATAGTTGACAGTTTAGTTGATAGTCGACATGATAGTTGACCGTTTATATTTTTATAGTTTTGAGCAATTCTTTAACCACATCCACTTACTAGTATTGCTGTTTATATAGCAATTAGTCATAAAAACATGTAATATGTAAAGTACTGTAAAAGTGCTATTCAGTTATTTTTATTTTTAGTGATAATTGTTTTTTATCTTGTGTATGGTGAATATTCATTTACCACTTAGTGCAGCTTGTGTTTCATGCTAATTGAGTCTAGAGATGGTCTGACCTCTTCTAAGTTTAAAATGAGCTAATAAAATGCAAGTTTGGTGGTTGGAGGCGTGGCACTGACAGGATTTATGCACTGCTTTTTTTCTGCAGTCTCATCGTGTTAAACGTGTGTGTGTGTTTGTCTGTCTGTGTTTGTGTGTGTCTGTCTGTGTGTGTGTGTCTGTCTGTGTGTGTGTGTCTGTCTGTGTGTGTGTGTGTCTGTGTGTGTGAGAGAGCTCAAAACTCCCTGAACCACTGATGATTCCATTATTTTTATTCATCTCTCTTATCCCTGTGAGTCTCAGACTGCTGCTGTCTGCAGCTGCGGGACTGTGGCATCACTCTGTGACTGACAGTTTCTATTAAAGCCGCTTGACGTCTCTGATGTGCTGTAGAGCGTTTAAATGACAGCTCAGACCTGTGTTGAAGGTTACGTTAGCTGCCATTTTACCACTTTTGGAATGCTAAGTGACCCCTGCTGTGCCGGGATACTCACGCTTTTTTTGTGCCTGTTGCATATGTATATAATGGCTTTGTTTTGTCATGCTTGGAAGTAAACATCGTCCCTTGTCACCTGTTGAAACGTTTTACAGAAGAGACAAGATTACAGTATGGGGTGGGGGGGGAAAAATGACCTTAATAATGTCAGATAAAATTAAGTTCTACTGTTGTTTGTGCTTCGATGTGCATTCCTTTGTGATTTTTTTTTGTCTTTTCTAATATAACTTTGATAGGCTACAGCCCAAAAGATGAACTTTTTTTTTTTTTTTTTTCCCCAATTGTACTGAAACGTCCATACACATTTTGTTCCAGCTCAGAATCTGCAGAGCCTTGCTTTTCTCTCTGTTCTTTTTCCGGCCATGTAATTTTTTTTCATTTTGGCACCAAGACACTCTGCTAACACCTGAGTGAGTGCTACACACTCCTGAAACTAGAAGTGATGCTTTGGAATGATGTTTATTTTCCAGCTGTCATCAGGAATTGGACAAATGTTCCCGTTTTGCAGCTCTGGTTTTGTACACAATTGATTATGCTCACTCAGTTGAATCGTGACGCTTCTAATTTACTGCTGTCTCTGTTCATTTGAGGAAAATATTGTTTAGGTTTGGAGTTCTGTACTGTAGAACAGAGTCTAAACCCTACGTTCCTTTATGCATTTGAAATATGTAACATATAGTTTCTGTCCAGGTTGCTGATTGGTCAATACAACAGTTTAGCTAAATGTAGCGATTATATAAAATACACAATGAATTAGTTTGAATAGATTACTGTTTAATACAATTTTTGTCCTTAATATTTTTAATAGTGTAGGCCACTGAGTATTGTGAATATAGTCACGACTGAAGCATTGTATGTCAAGGCTAGCAATGTCTTTTAGCGATGACTGTTCACAATGTAGTGTAGCCTCTTGTATCGTATTTCTTAAATGATGTTCTGTTTGACAAAAGCTATATAAAGAGAGATAACTGTGTTTAGCATTCTGTATCGATCCAGAGGGTGAAGAAAACTTTTGGTTTTCTTGCTGGTATTTCCAGCTTTTAGTGGCAGTCGCTACAGGTTTCTGTTTAAGGGACTAAAATAGAATTTGACCGTCTGATTGAATGATCTTTTTGATAGACGATGCGTCAGTGCTTTTAGGAAAAGATTGCTATTGTGTTCCGTACCAATAAGTTTGTCCAGGATTTGGCCCCAAAAATGAATAATGGAAGTCAGTGCATGTGGCGTAACCAACGGCATCCAAAAATCTTTCAGTGAGTCCTCAAACGTTTTATTACCCATTTTCAGAATATTGTTCTCTCAAGTATATAAACTTTTCTTCTGGCAAATTTCTGCTGTAGATTCAAATGGCAATCACTTGTTCAGTAAGTGCATATCATTGTCGCCTTGCTTGTCAGATGTTGTTTTCCAGACTGTTAATCATAAGCTTTATTTAAATGGAACAAATCGCATTTATTTTTCCCTTGTTGAGCCCTCCTAGGCTGCAAGGTGAGGGTGTTCAGTGTATTGTTATGTACTGAATGTGCTGTTTCAGCTACTATTGGGCGCAGGGCCACATATTCTCCTGTTTCTGAGGTAAAATTGTGGCTCTCCCAACAAAATATTACAAATCACAATGAGAGGGAAATAATTCCCAAAAAATTCCAGTTACGTGCAGTTTAGCAGATGCTCTTATATTAAAAAGGATTTCTGTATTCTAAAAATGTACGTGCATTGTTTGTTTTTAGAAGACTGGAGTTAGAAAATCGTGTTGTTTCTGCCGCAGTTAATTTGACTTCATTGTTGACGTCTGAGCTTACAGCTCATTCATGTTTTGGAACAGTCTGGGGTGACCTGAGTGTCCTCAGGCTGTCGCAGTGTGACGTGATGTTGGTGTCTTCGACTTATTGTTTGCATTATATCGTGCCAAGATATTGAAATTCATGAGCAACGCTCCCTTTGTCCCATTGCGAATACAGATTAAATGACTGTTTACTGCTTAAGGGTAATTGCATATTAACATCACTGTGACCTTGAGCTTATTCTTCAGAGTTAAAAAAAACAATTTCCATTAAATGCATTGTCACCTGTACTTTAAAATGATGGAGAAACCTTGGCAACAGTTTAAGAAATGTAAAAGAATTGCTTTAAATGCATGTGTTTAATGCACAATGTTTTTTGCACTGCTAGGAACTGGAGTGTGTCTGGAAAATCTAGATGTTGCTCTTGAAAACAAGATTTGATTCCGGAAACTTGTTACATTCTGTCTGAAATGTCTGGTAATTGCATTTAATAAATATCCAGAGGAGCCGAAAAATTGTTTTCCTGCAGATTAATGAGGTTATGCAAAGATTAATTGCCTCTGAACCCCCCAAAACAAATATTTCAATTACCCAAACACAAATGATACCTCATGCCTTCAAACACCACCAGCCTCCATGAACCAGAATGATTTATCTTTATTTTTAAATGCTTTGTTTTTACTGTGACTTTGTATTCATAAAAGCTCTTTCCCACAAATTATATCTTTATGATTTCTTTAAGTTGTGAAGTGTCATAGTTTGCAATTGTGTAAACAGTCAAGTAGCCAAGCAAATATGACTCCAGAATAGCGATTTCATATTCTGTCACGCGTCTTACTGGATGTTGCAGCGTAAGACAAAGTTGTTTATGCTGTTTGCAAGCAGCAAGGCTTTGAATGATGCGTAAACAGAAATCAGTAGTTTGCTCAGGCTTCAAAAGCTAGCTGGCTCTTGTAGTTTAGTTTTGATCAGTGAGTGTTGGCAGTTACAGTGAGATAACGCTCATTGTTTTCTTTCGCAGGGAAAACAATGCAAGGCAAGTGTCCCAGCTTCTTCTATTCAAATCCAACAAAATGTTAATGTATATTTTTTTTCAAACAGCAGCAACGATGCTGACCAGAAACTGTTAAATGCTTATAGACTTTGTCTATGTTCACTTTTTAGTGATGTAGCATTTGTGACTCTGAAGTGGGTTTCTCAGGGGCATCGTTGCTCTCATGTGATACAGAAAAACACATTTCTTCCTGACATATTGTCCAGATTCACACAGAAACAGTTTTCACTGTTATGCCGGCTTGAGTTTTGCCACTGAGCCCTCCTGGCATGTTCATACATGCCTGTTAACTCGTGTCTTATTTGGCCACATGTGAGTTCTTGTTGTTCTTGCCATTAAAATAAAAATATTGTAAACTGCTTGCTTTATGAGACATTTAAAGCCGTTGACTTCATAGCATTGTTTTGCTAATGGCATATTAAAAGTTAATAGCCTGTGCTGGGGCTCGTGCGTCTTGAACGCATTACAGGTGTTACAATTAAGTGTGGCTTGTTTTCAAGGTGAACAGTTATATATATTGGGTTCAGCTCAAGGTCGGTTATTACCAAATGCTTGTTGTCACTGAAGGGCGCCATGATGTAAACCTCGATTGGGGATTAGCGCCAAGTCGTAAACTTGACCTACGGCTTGTGTGTGTGGCTAAATCTGATTGTCCTGTGGGTGGCGTGGGGTTTATCGCCACCAAACAGTTTTATTGGTTTGGTGTTGTACTTCAGTTTTCTGGGCATGTGATTGTGACATTTACCACTGCGATTGTTTATCCCATTATTTACCAGTTTACCAATGGTTGTTGGTGGTATTTTTCCTCTTTGTAGTTGGTAACTTGACTCCAGTATAAATTACCTGTAAATTACCTATAAAAATACCTGCTGCCTCAGTGTATAGCTTCTCAAAATAAGCTTTTTTTTTTTAGAATATAGTTTTTTTCACCTCTTTTGGCCCAAATGGTCTCCAAGCAACAGTCATGAATATTAATGAATGAAAAATTGAAAGGGCAAGAGGTGAACGTTTAAGAAATTAGATTTCACCTTGCAAAGCAAAATGTTATCTGTGTAAGATGTTTAATAGTGATTGAAGGATTTTGAGTCATGTCCGTGTCTTTCTCAGAGTTGTGTGGGATTTACTAAAAGCTCTTGAGAGGGGGCAGCCGTGGCTTTGATAGTTTGACATATGAGGTTTTATTCAGAACGACGGAGGTAATTAAAATGCATGAAGGCTTATATAAATTCGTGTTAAACATGCTTAATAAATCAAAATTGTGATATCGTCACCTTTTCCTGTTAAGATATCTTTTTTTATTATTGAGCAGAACAGCCGACAGTGAGAAAGCAATAGAAAAGATTCCCACAGCGAGCAAAAGCATTGTTATTCAGACTCGTGAGGTTCAATAACCCGCCTCAGAATCGGCCTCACGGCAGGTTTCAACCTAATGTTGACAGTATAAAGACAGATAGAATTCTGTGTTTATTAACAGCTCTGTACAATTTGCCAGCAGCGACTGCATGTCACAACTGATTGCTCGCTGAAGACAGATTAAAGCCGCCAAGTTTGGCATGTCAACCCAGGGCCCAGGCTGGTAAATGGATGGAGAACTAGACTGGATTTGTTTTATAAAGAGGGAGGGGTTGTCATGTGTCCCCTCTGGGGCCCATTGCAGATGTCTTTATAAGAGTAGTAAAGCGTTAGTGGCCATGTAGAGAATAGCGAAATCCTTATCTCGACAGGTAACCGTGTAAAATGAAAAGGTCAAGCTCGCGTGTATAATGTACCAGACTGTTTCTGCTAACACACAAGTTGTTTCTAAATATGGTATCTGGATATGATTGGAGACTGGAGCTAGTTATCACGTCTCCAGTGAATGTCTTTATATTGGTTTTCAAGTCTATATAGATGCATACTTTTATAGATACGTGTCTTATACAGATACCAAGTCTATTAAACATTTGTATTGTTAATGCCCAGAACAAGGTGTATTTCACTGCCTAAACGTCAAAAAAATTAATAAAAATGTGACCGGTTGCCACATTGGGTTGAGATTGTCACCCTTTCGGTTAAAAGTCTACCATCATTATACAGAATAGCTAAACCGTCTCCTCATTGTTAGTGTGTTTTATTATGTTGACTGCAGAAAACAGATAGAGATGTTTAAAAATGATTTTTTATACATTAAAATTAAGTGGGGCGCAGCATCCATTGTACAGAGAAATGGTTTATGGTTAACGTGTGGATTTTGGCAACTTCTTGCTTGTATATCATCTTGTTATGGTTTTGTGACTGAGCTTAATTAATGTTGTCCGGTCCCGTCCAAGAAGCTTATTTGGATCCAGCAAGTGTCTGTTTAAAGCAGGTGAATGTTCTGAAGGTATTTGCTGACAGGGACCTGGATCGATGCATCCAGCCTGGTAAGCGTTTTCAAAATTAATTGGTCGCTCGTAATAAATGCTTTCAAACTCTTCATTCCCTCAACCCTGTCAGTATGTTTCCAGTAGCTGCTTTGTCTTGCCTGCTTTCCAGTGGCTCTTTAATTGTATTGAACTCGTGCACTATTGCTTTAGTTGAAAAAACACATTCTACCCCGTTCCATTAAAAGGTGATATACGGATATAGTGGGAATAGTGGGAATGTATGTATTTCTAGTATATGGCGGGCATTTATTTTTTTTCCTCAAGATTCCTTTATAAATTGTTGTTTGATTATATCCGATCCTCTCTAGAATGCAGTAGGTTTTAATTGATTTTTCCCTCAGATATAACGTCCATATGGACTCTTGACTCTATCAGATCCTTCACCTTGAGCACTGAAGAATAACAGGCTGACGTGACGATATGCAGTTAAAAGAAATTATAATAGACTTCATCACATCTGATTATGGAGGTAATAGGGAGGCAATGTGTGGCCCACCGTGCTGAAGTTTGTTCTCAGCCTAAACTGATAATGTAATTGGCATTTTGGATGGAAAATGTTGTCGCTGTTCTGTGGAAAACATTGTCTCTACACTGTGTAACAGTTAGCAAAGGTCTTCTGTAGTTACCACGAAGGTCACCTCTGTTAAAAGAACGTATAATTAGCGTTTTTCATCTTCTGCAATGAATTCGCTTTGACTGGACAGATTAGCTCCTTGTATCTTTTTTTTGTGTTATTGATTCATTCCGATGCTCAGCTGTGTCAGAAATTCTCATAAGGCTGCAAAAAGTTACTTGTGGTCAGAACAAGGATAATGAATCTCTTTGTTCGTCACACCCTAGATGGTAATGAACGCAAATTCGGGTTGGCTGAACACTGTTTCCTTGGCAACCGTGTGAGAGATAAATGGAGCGTTTTGTCATTTAAATCCGGTGTGTCCGCATCTAATGACGGTCATCATCAACAATGTAGAAATCAGATTCGATGGCTGGTTTTACTTCTGCATTCTTATTGGTTTTAACCGGTAGATTTAAGAGCTGCCTGAACATGTACATTTTTTGTTATGTCTTGAGCTAGTTGCTTTGCGTTGCGTCATGTACATTATAAACATTGTAAAAGGTAACAGGGTTTTTTTAAAGTAACATTTTATCAGTTAACTAACACAGCAGCTCCTGTTTCTTCTCCAATGAGAGAAATCATTTTTTAATGTAGCTAGGGAGCTAATGTGCCATAGCACAGCATAGCTGCACCTCACAGTTACATTATGCTTAGATGTGCACTGAGAAAACAATTAGTGTCAGCTAAAAAAGCTCTGCATGTGACTCTGCATCCTTATTTATCGTTTTTCCTCCACAATATAGAGCTTGTGTGCTTGACTTCGTGCCCAGCTAGTAATTAGCATTAGAACATTTAGCATTGTCCAAGGGTAAAAGTACTTTAGCTGAATTGAAACCAAAAATAATGCTTTTATACTTTGCGGTAGCTGCTTCATCGAGCCGCATTGCTCCTCTTGCTATCGTTTGTCTTTTGTTGAGCGCTCTGATCAGGGAGTGGATGAGGGATGACTACCCTTGGTGCCTAATGGAGTTTCAGTCCTTTGCTTTAATATAGTTCATTTTGAGAGACTTGTTTTGAAAGGAGGTGTCCATTCATTCTCTCCGGTCCCTGAGAGTCTCAACTCCGAGCTATTTTTCCAAGGAAACGATACCCAGGGAAAAATAAGACCTTTTCGTTCACTAAAAAACAGAGCCATCAAATTAGCGTTTAGCACGGGCGCCGTCGCACAATAAGTAATCCTCTGAAGTATTAGTAGTTTTCTGTCTGGTTTTGAGTTTGTCTGTCTTTTGTGTCTGTTCAGTGACTTTCTGCGTGGTTTAAACAAACCTTCATAATTGGGTACATGCTGTACGATTCAAGAAAATGTAGACACAGAAAATATCCTCTCGGTCGCTTATGCTCATCTTAGTGCGCTAAAACCCCCTGAGTTAAATCACTTCTGTTTTCATTTCCTCAGAAATGGATGGACCTCTGCAATAGGGGGTTGCAACCAAATTAAAAAGTGACCTTTGGAGTTAATAGCTTTCTTTTCGCAGTGACTGAAAAGCTTTGGAAAGCTGTTGCGGCCAAAGCCTCTGTAGTCGCAAAGCCTTTTCCCTTACAGACTCGCTCTGGCCAAGAAATGGCTGCCCTCTATAAATCATGTTCAGCTTTAGCCATTCTGCCCTCCCTCCCCTACAGTCCTCCCTTATCCCTGGAGAAAAACTCTATAGGCACAGCATCTGTGAACCAGTGGTCAACAGCTGCCTGCAGGGAACGATGTGCAGTGGCAATCATCCAATCACTGCTCTTCTTCATCTTACACCTTTTGTACATTTAAAGCAGATTTAAAGCTTTCAGCAAAATCTGTATGTGGTAAAGCAGCGATTGTGGATGGCACAGAATCTTTGTTGTTAAAGCTCCTGTATAGTTGAATGTGTTTATAGAAAAGATGTTCAAAAGGTCATATAAAAGCAGCCGTTCTTAAAGTTTTGAAATATTAGTCTCTCAAGGTTAGGTGTATAATGGCACAATGTTTTTGGTCTTATACATTCTGGACTGGAAACTGGTTTTATTGCAATTTGCACTGCAGTACGTGTGCAGTGTGCAGTGTAAAACATGAGCACGTAGCTGTTGTGTCATGGCCTGTGCTCTGTGCCAACCTCATACTTCTGTAGCGTCCGCAGAAACTGCTGTTGTAGTTTCAGTCAGTAGACTGAAGAAATTTTTTTATATATCTGTAAGTTCCACCTGACAGTTACATTTTTGTGTAAATCAAGAAAGTAGACAATATATGCGTTTGCAAGCTCTAAATGTTTTGTTTTTCAAACAAAGGACTGAATGTTCCATAAATATTGCCATTTAATTGTGCTGAATTATTCTCTCAGAATAATGCTGTTTGTATGGAAATCACTAATGTGGGTTCTGAGTGACTAACTTGCTCTTCGTTTATTTTTGGAAAAGTATTTTGAGAGCGTCTGAGACCGCCGTAATTTCCCACTGGTGCTTTCGTGCATCAGCACCACTTTATGTTCTCCGCTCGCTAAAGAATGAAGATCTCTGAGGAACAAGGATGGAAGAACCTGTCCAGACAGAAAGTTATTTACGTAGACAGCTGTTGGGTACATTGTTGGAGAATTTGGTAGCCATGGTTCCTCACACAAAGGTTTGAGTTTTGTGCTATTCTCAACCAACCACCAGTAGTTACTTAGATCCAGAGTCAATGGCCTAGATAATCATTTTCAGCCAGTGTTTATAAGAGTGTTTCTGAATGGGTTTGAATGCTATTCTGCCCTGGGCTAAAATTAATTCCTAGCTATGTTGTTGTATTTGATGCCAGTCATTCAGGCAGGTTGTTATCTCGGTTTGAAAGGGCAGGTGAGTGCCGGGTTATGATAATGTTAATGATGTCAGAAGCCATTTACCTCAGAAGATCACCTTGCCTGGAGTCCAAATACCTTGAGTGCACAATTCCCAAAAGCCTTCCAGCCATCTGCTGTATTCAGCGGCTTGATTCAAGGTAACCGTTTTACAGGTGTTTGCTTTTGGGCAATACTTTTAAAGCTGCCAGTATTTTCTTGACGGTAAAGCCATCGTGTTGCTAAAGAGCATATTAGACCAAAACGTTTATAAATTGTAACATTTTTATTTAAAAATATACGTCTTAAGGAAAATGTTCTTTTCAGTTGGCCACATCTTTACCCACTATACAGATATGAAATAGTACATATTACAATACAAAAGGAAAAGCAGAATTTGGGGAGAGGTGGGTGAGAAGCATTCGGTTCTGCACAAAGAAGTTGTAAGTCGTGATTTGAATAGGGCTGATTCGGCCATCGTGAGCAGCAAGTGATGAGAGTAAAGTAACATTTTACAGGAGTGCAAATGAATCTCTGCCAAGTAATGTTTTGTGATCACTTCATAAGATGATATTTTAAACAGTGAGGTGACAATGTTTGCCATTATATCATCAGAAAGTAGCTTTTCAAACCACGTCTACACTGTAAGGTCAGGATATGAGTCTCTTCGTCTTTCGTTTTTGGGATAGTGCAGATGTAAAGCAAGTTATTTTCCCAAAGCATGCAAGGTGAATTAAGGGAATACAGGAAGTAAATGTGAGCTTCACTTAATCAAAATCAAAAAACACCAAACCTTGGCTTAGTAAATGTTGTTTCTTTCATTTCTTGCTTCTCTTTTTGTTCATTTTTAAATGCTGTTTTGCAGTCTCCAACAATCCTTCTGGAATCACATACATGGTTGGCTACTTTCCATTCACTGTTTGTTATAACCAACGGAAGTTAATTGTCTGTGTTGTTTTAAATAAGATAAAGCTGCTAAACTGTTGTGCTCCATGGTTTTTGAACTCGACATATCTGCATGGTATTTTCTAGCACCCTCTAGAGGACACCTTGCACTTAACTGGTCTCTTAGGCGTGCCTAATTGCTGTTGGAAGATTACTTGTTGACTTTGCCATATTTGTCAAGGGCTATCATAAGGTGCACTTTAAAATCATTGATATGGTTGCCAGTTCCTCTGCTGAATTTAAGCATACCACCATCCTCTGCCAGGATGTGACTTCGTGATGTTATTTATTATTAGCTGTTTTCCCTTAAGCTAAAACTAGATGAATAATTATTTTCTGCAGCGAGGCAAAATGTGGTTCAGCAGTGACAGGATTCTGAGCTTTGAGTTGTCGCCCAGGGTGTTGTCAGTCATCGTGTTGTCATGCAGTTACTTTCTAATGGTTTTTGGGCCCTGATGTAGCCTTGCTCTGTGTAAGATGCCCCTTCACTTCAGTTAGATGTAGATGGGCGTTCGTTCGCCCTAAACACCCACATCACCCTCCAACTCCTGATTGCAACACACAGAGCTACTGCACTAGCAGCTTCTTACGTTTGATGCTAATGTCTCTGCATACAAATTTCTCCTGACCCAGCCGTGCATTCTCTGTATGCTCTCCTGAGAGGTGCACTGCGCTTCAGACTTTCTCTCTGTTCTGACGTCCCTTTCTTGTCCTCAGTATTATTTTCACCCTCTCTGTGTTTTTCACCCTGACAAAAAAAGGCTTTTCAGACTGGGATCATGGCTATAAAGTAATAGAACGGTCTTGTTTTCATGAGAGGCAGGCAGCGAGTTTTCTCTCCTTGCAAGTTGTACATCTGTGCTGGCCGAGAAGACCAAGAGTCTTGCTGGGCCGGAGGTTTGGGTGACAGATTATTAGATTTGCTTTCTCCAGGCCTAATTGACTCAATGTTGAGGCTGTCAGGTGCGATTACGCTCTGAGACACATTTAAGCCGTGTGATTCTCAAGCGCATGCATTTATTTTTAGGAGACAATTGCCTGTGTTCTTTTTTTACGTGCCATGTTTTGCTCTATATGCCTTCCCTACAAAGTTCTGTCCTGCTGGTGTTGTGGTCGTCGTCATGTAGCAAACATTGATGGTCAGTTAAATGATGATGCAGTGATCTAAGCAGCATTGTTCAATCACAGTGTGGATGTCAACATTATAAACCATCATATGCGCAATGATACATAAACGGGTGTCTCTTAAACATTGAATAATTCCCTGCTGAAGTCATAGCAGAGGGATCTCATTTAGACGTTTCCTCACAAGCGGTATTGGGCATTAACCTTTTCACACAAAGTGCTAGGCTTTGAGATTTCAAGGAAGTGGACAGGGTTTATTGAATTTAACCAAATGCAGAAGCGGGAAGGGCAATAAATGTTCTCATAAGTTCAAATTTAAGTCTTGTTCAAAGTGAAACCATCATTTCTGCCACACGAGGAATCAGAGTAATGCGAGTGGTATGATTTTCTTTCTCAAATCTAGATTTCATTATCTGGCATAATTTATAACAGTACTTGTTCTCAATTTAGAAAAGGCAAGTAAAAAATAGGCTCCGTATCTGTTAGATTTATAATTTGTCCTCTTCCCCAAAAGTGAACGTAAGTGAGATCTATAGTGTTGGCTAACGTGCACCATAAAAATGTTTTTATTAATCTGTTTAAATTTGCACTTCTCAGCATATGTTACACTGTTTTTCATGGAATAAAAGTTCACCATTTATCAGAAGATATGTCACTTTATAAACTGTTTTCTGGAGCTCAAGGTTCCAGGCAGTTTGGCTGTAGATTTTCTCTCTCTGTGCTGCACAATACATGGTACACAAACTAGTGAGGCTGTGACGCGTCTCACATCCACCTTTACTCTGCTGAGGTTTATTGCCCCAGCTGAATATGAACCATTTGTATTACAAAAATAAACCTGTGAATATTTCCTCTCTTTCAGATTCACTCCAGTCATCTCAAGCTTCTGTGGATTTCAAAGCTAACAATCCCAAAGAAATACGCTTGTTCGTACAAACTGAAAAGAACAAAAAAGTCCAGAAGCAAACCCTGTTTTTTTTTTTTTCTTCAGATGGACAAATGTTAAACCCATACAGCAGGAATAAATAAAGTTTATACTTCACACTCTTTGTAAGGCAGTTGCTGACATTTGCACTGCCCGTAGCCATTGATGATCACAAGAGCGCCCTCCTCGTGACTGGGCTCGTACTCATTATACGGCACCTGTGTAGAAAGATCTGCCATTGGCTGTCTCTGCTGGGTCCTCATCTGTCGCCGGTTCTGAATGGCCGAGCAGTGGCGGATCCGCCTCAGAGTGGGAGGGCAGCATTTTCGAGATATATACACTACAAAAATTATGAGAAAGAAGGAAAACAACAGAGCCATAGTGCCAATAATGACCCTCTGGGTCAGCACTGTGTTGTCTATTGTAGAGTAGTCCTCTGTCACATCTGCCCCCTCCACTGTCAGGGTGGTTCCCAGGGCAGTGTTTGGTGGTTGGGTGGTGGTTGTAGTGGTAGTAACAATGGTAAAGCTCCCAAAATCCTCTGCATAGAAGTCTTGCGTAGGGGTCTGCATATTTCCAAACAGGGAGCTTGTGATCTCAGGAAACATGGCCTCCGTGGTAGTACTGGTCAGTACAACAGGTGCTGAGAAGTTTTGGCAAAGTTGAAATCCGTAAACAGCATCCAGTATTTCCTCACCCTGTGCGTACTCAGGGCTGTAGCAGAGGATAGAATGCTCCCATCGACCCTTAAAGGTACTTAGCCAGGTGGCCAAATTGCAGATCCTTTTGGTACATTCCCACAGGTTGCTGGAAAGCCCAACAGAGTTTAGGGACTTCCACATATCCAAGGTTTGGGAATCAAGGCTGTTCAGTTTGTTGTTATCCAGCAGCAGAATCTTTAGGTTGGGCAGAGTCTCAAACACATCAGGGGTGAGTACTCTTATTTCATTCCCAGTTAGATCCAGTTTCTCCAGTGTTGTCCATTTCCATTCCATGGTGCATGTTAAATTGTTGATCTTGTTCCACTGTAGATAAAGGAATTGTAGGGCAACCAGTCGGGGAAAGTGTGCCAAGTTAATCTTGGTCAAGTGATTGTGTTCCAAATGAAGCTCACGTAGTTTAATTAACCCAGCAAAGCCATTCCGGGCCAGGCTACGAAGCCGGTTGTTGCTCAGACCAAGGTATTCCAGGCTCCGGCAATCCCAGAAGGCCCGAACGGGCGTCGTGCGCAGGGAGTTAGACCGTAGGTGAAGGATCTGGAGCTTCCGGAGCCCATGAAAGAGCTCGGGCTCCAAAGCTGTCATCTGGTTAAAGGAGAGATCCAAAATCTGTAGGTTGATGAGGTGGATGAAGGTTGTGTTTGGCAGCTTGGTGATGCGGTTAGAGCTCAGGTTAAGGTCCTTGAGCTTGTACAGCCCCTGGAAGGCATCCTCATGCACGTTGGTTATTTGGTTGTGATCCAGGTGTAGCCAAGTGAGCTGGGTGAAACCAAAGAACTGGTCTGGGCTTAGCTCACTGATGCTGTTGTGTCTGAGGGAAAGTCCAAGGGCCCCTTTGTCCACGCCGTCTGGGGGCGCCAGGAGCCCCTGCGTGTCGCAGTAAAACTGCAGGTCTTCACATCGGCATTTCTGGGGGCAGGTTGTGCATGACACAGGGGGGAGGCACAGTAGCATGCTGATCACACAAAGTGCCGCTGGTGCTCGTCCCACCAATGGCCACCTTGAATGGAAACCTGGGTGGGTTTAAAGATAAGAAAATAAACCGGGGGAGGAAAATCAAATCGCTGCAGTGCATGCGAACATTTATTTCACTGTGATGAGCTCTTTCTGTTTGTCAGCACAGTCGGCTGCTTGTTGATCCAAGTCATTTAGGTTTATAAAAACATTTTTACATTCAAAGGATGTTTTTTAAGATGTTTAACTGTGTGAATTGCAGTGATACTTCAGAAAATATATCCTTGGGGTAATTTTATAAATTAAATTATCCATCAATATGTTTTAACTGCCAGATTATAACATTACCATTTATTTTCAGTTCATTCATTTTCATAATTTAAATTTTCATATTCCTTATGATGCAGTTTTTTTCCTCCTCAGTTTGTCTTAATTTTTCACCTAAGCAGTCAAATCTGTATACGGCTTGTAAGTCACGTTTTCCTCTGCTGCAAAGGCTGCTTATTTCACCACTTCGTATGAACCAGACAAGCAAAGCAGTATTTTTTAATATATAGATGTTTCTAGAGACCCTGGCAGCTACTGTCTTCCTCTTATTCACCAGATTGTCTATTCACTATGTTTCCTATTCAGGTCCAGACTGTGATAAAAAGGGCTAACTTACCCATTCTTTTGTGTACATCGGAGGCTGCATTCAACTGTCTCTTTCCGCAGACTTTTGGGGCAGCCAGATGGAAGAGAAGTCCAAGGGGGCAAAAACCTTTTGAGTAAATACAAAAGGAATGAGGCTCTTCAGAAATAAAGCAGTACTGAGCCCCCCCAGTTGAACCAAATTCAGGAATTCCATGTCCTGCTATGCAGTTTTGTTGGTTAGTCCTTGTTTTCCTCTCTGCTATTCAATTCCCAGATTAGGAAAAGACGAGCATTATACGCCTTCCAAGAATCCTTAATTTTGAAGTTGACGATTTGCATCCGAAGCAACACTGCTGAGCAGATCCTTCGTCCCTCAGCCTCTTTGCTGTTCCACTGCAGTGATGTCAGCTCAATTGGTTAATTAAAGATCACGCATTCCTCATTCACTGTTTAATGTCCTTCATCCCTAACTTGTTGATGGCAGGAGGAGGCTGCGCTGGCGACGGCAGTTCCTTTGGGCTCTGCTGCGCTGTGCTCAGTTCCCAGCAGCGAGGAGGAGAGATGCGGTGAGGGGAAGAGGAGTGGAGGAGAGGAACTGGGATGGTATTCTGTGCTTTTGTTGCAGCCACTCACTGCTACAGAGTGGTGGCAGGCTGGCGTCGATCATCATTGCAGTTTCTCTCTCTCTCCCTCTCTCTGCTTCTCTCTGCCTCTTTCTCTCTCTCTCTCTCATGCACGCTTTGCTTCGTTCCCTGGCTCGCTCGCTTTCCGCCTCACACACTCACACAGCGCATTTGCGTTTGATTCAACGAACCCTCCCCCTCCTTTACTTTTTGCCTGTGATTCGTCACAGTCTGAATATTGATAACTGCAACGTGTTGCGGCGCTGCACAGTCAAAATTAACAATCTCTGTAAATCTCTCCGTCTACTTCCTGTCTGGTCAGATTCTGGGTCTGGTGTATACATAACATTAGAATGCCGGGGAACTCTTCTGTAATCTCTCACGTGTTGTCAGCTGTTGCTATTTTTGTGACAAGGCTCGAATCTGCAGCCGTCCGCAGTAAATTAAAATGTTTCAGTGGTCGACTTAATAAAACGTTTACTGAGTTTATATGGACATGGGTTTAAATGAGTGTTTTTAATTTGGCACAGGCTGCGGACACTTAATCTGATATACGATGACTTGTAAGAGCCTCTTTTCTTTTCTCACCCTTTTGGATTTTCAAAACGAAACGCGTCATAAGTAAACCAACGTCACAGAGACCTTTTACACTCCTGTGGTTCTGTGGTGGCGGGGAGCAGTCTGAATGCTGGACTTAATAGAGCATTCACACCGCATAGCCCCACAGGAGATCTCTGTAAGCACAAGACATGACCAACTTAGCTGTCTGCATTTTTGTTTATCTGCTTGTCTGTCTTATGGCTGCTGATTTTGTTGACGTGAGCTTGTTGAACTGTGTCATTCAGGTCAATACGCAGAAATCAGCAAACGCATCTTGTTAATTAAAACAGGGCCTGATGTGTTACATGTTTTTTTGACTGCTGTGCTTTAAATGGGATAAATTTAGAGATTACATTGTTCCTGGGGGTTTTGGCTTTCTGACTGGCAAACAGTTGAAACTTGGTTGTTTTCTAAATTCATCTCTTTTAAAAGCAATGCCGCAGCAGGCATCAAAGCGCTGCATTTCTAACACGTTATCCGCCTTTAACAATACATTTTAAAACTGAAACTGCTTGCTTTTAGCAATATTTCCTTTATGCATAATCCATAGTTTTTTTGTGTGGAAATGATTAGGTTTAAATATTGAGTTTTCATGTATATTTTTATGCCACATGTGCAAATATATTTTGTGTGTGTGTGTGTTATATCCACAGATACCCCATTGACGCATTGTACACGTTTTAGTGTGGTCTAGGTCTATGCACACTTTTTTTGTTGCTATTTTTCTGACGTCAACTCAAGATTTTAAGATTCAGCTGTTCAGCTGCCCTTCGTTGAGTTGTTTTAAATGCAGAGTACTTTCTATGTGACTGTCCCTTTAAGAAACATGTTTCTGATTAATTATAGAGAGCATCTTTAAGACTAGATATTCAGACAAGCCATTGACTACCTGGTTGTAAGAATGTGTGGGTTTTGCACATACCTGGTTATTTTACCGCTCCCCTGTGAATGTAGGTACAAAAATGTAGGTAGTTTTTGTGCTGAAATGGCCAGTTGTGTCATTGTACTTTTGTTTGAACATCTGTTTCTTTTTTTGGGGCGGTCACTTTCTACAATGACCTGGGCCATTTTGTGGGCGTGTGATTTATTTGTTCGTCTTTTCTATGCGTAGGTCGTGTTACTTAATTTATTCTACTGATACTGTCTCAGTCTGTGTGTAATAATGCATCAGCTTGGGGAGGTCTGTAAAGGCTTTACCTGGCCATCATTAACTGCATGTGTGTGAACTCCACACGTACTGACTGTCCAATTAAGTACAGCTTCTTGGATCGCTCGCTATTGATTTCTGAAGTTGTTTTGCCTTCAGGGTGAACATGTGATTGTGTAGTTTTTATCCATCACGTTTTCTTAGTTAGTCTAGGTTGATGCGCTAGTCAAGCTAATCCAGGTTGTTATAAAGGATGCAACTGCTTAATCTGAATGAACATCGTGCCTAAAGGTGAATGATGTAGAATCGACAGCCCTACACTTGAAAGTTTGCATTGCTCCGATTCCGCTCTTAAATGACTGGCGTGAAATCAGGAGGAGATTATGGCCGATGGCATTTACTAGCCTCCCACAGAGTTGCAACCCAGCCGGTTGAGGGTACAGGAGGGCTGCTAACCCACGCCGCTGCCATATTTCATTGGCTGTCATGCTATTGCTGCTTGTGCCCCTGTGACAACCTTCCCTCCGGCTTTTGCTTGTGCTTAGATTTACCTTCCCACTGCACATGAACAATTTGTGTGGGGCATGTGAGGGAGGTCTGCTCTCCCAACACTAACTGACTTCACTAGAAGTGACTGGAACTTGGTCGTTGACCTCCACAACTGGAAATTTCTGGTATTTATCTCTGACATCATCGTGTTTATCATGTTGAACTCTCTGTGACCGGGCTAAACTCCTCCTGGCTACCTTCTTTTGAACTTAGGCCATTGTTAGCTGTCTGACAGGTTACAAAAATGGGCTAATTTAAGATGATCGCTTGCTATTTTAATCCAGTAAGATGATTGGAAACCAGTTCAAATACTCGTTCTGTCTTTAATCACACTTGTTGCACAGAGAGGTTTGTGTCATGAATTGTTTCATGGGTTGCTTAAGCCCAGAACGGGAAAGTGACAGACATAAAGTCTCGATTGTTTCGAGTTGCAGAAATATATCGGTGAAAGAACGTGGGCGGCTGCCTCATGACAGTACCACAAGTCACGCTAGTCAGACGAAACAATAACTGCAAAAAAAAGGGGGGAAACTGAAACCCCCACAAAGTGTTCAAAATTGAAATGAAATATTTGCCACAGGGGGTTATAAACATCCACTGACTCATGCTGTTTCTCTTTTATCTCCCTCCCTATGTGGAAAATGTAACTTATCATATCCTAACAAGTTTGCAGCATCCTTTCAGTCTTCGGATAACTCCCACCTATTGTTTTTTTCAGGGTGCGTGACAGAAACCAGTTTAAATGTAAAGAGATGGCACCAAGTTTATTTTGCCGTTTGTTTTCTCACAGGCTGGACAGAAGGAGAGGAGCGACGCCCTCAACACGGCTATCGACAGGATGACGAAGAAGACCCGTGACCTGCGCAGACAGGTTGTAACAAACACCTTTTACTGACTCCATCATTTGTTCACATTTGACAATGTGTCAAAATACAATCTCACAAAATCTTATAATAAATATATTTTGGTTAATCCTATATACAGTGTTTTGGGATGTTGTTTCATAATGACTGGCATTCAAAGTGCAACATATAGCATGTTGTATCTTTCTGCAATGCAATATTTTTTTTTTATATATTTATCTTTTATGGTAGAGAATTGTTAACCAATGAGCTTAATTGCCAAAAAAGAAAAACACAAAAATCATCACAGCATTACAAATAAATGACATTTAGCTTTAAAAGAAGCTGTACTGGTTTTATTTTTCATTTTAATTTAAAGTATGACCTTTTTTGAGTATCCTCTGATTCCCCCATGCAGCATCACCTCTGTTGTTGTGTGCCATTTTTAAAATGCTTATTAGAAAACATCCCTCCACCCAGGGGCTTTCAGTGATCATACCAGTAATGGACCTGTTTGTTTGTCTGCATATTCATGTTTTCAGCTCCGCAAGGCAGTGATGGACCACGTGTCAGACTCTTTTCTGGAGACCAACGTTCCACTGTTGGTGCTAATCGAGGCAGCCAAAAATGGTAATGAAAAGGAGGTGAAGGAATATGCCCAAGTTTTTCGCGAGCACGCCAACAAACTGATTGAGGTAGGCACCTGTTTCTTCAGCGTAAAGTGCCAATTAATGTCCCTCGTCTATTACGGATTTTAAATTCTGGATTTGTTTCAAAACAAATGATGGAATATGATTTGCACTCCTCCAGACTGGCTATTCTTTTGCTAAACACTGCATCTTGAGGAGGGCATGCGCGAGAATGACGCAAATTGGCGACTACAGGGCGAAACTGATAAGCAAATCCTCTGTATCTGTGTACCTGTTTTAAATTGGTGTTTATCGGTTAGGTAAGCCTTCATCTCAGGTGACTTAATTAGAAGTGTTTATGTAGAAATGTATGCAAACGTTTAAAACCAATGTTGAGTTTATAGACGTACGTGAAATTTAAAGTATCTGACTATCACATGAGGTTCTCATATGAGTAACCACTATAAAAATAAGTCAGGCTAATTAATTGGATTTCGCCTGTTGCCACTTAAGGAAAGTTAGTGCAAAATGTTGTGGCAGACTGTATTAGAAGTCCCTGATGCTGGAAAAAGGTTAATGCAGGAAGAAGTGAAATATTGGAATACGAACGTCAACAAGCTCCCTAATGCAGGAATAAATTTTAATCGCTAGCCAGCGCTATTGCTGTTTATGTAGGAATGCTCTGTCATGTTTGATCTAAGCGAGCAAGCCATGGTCTTTAATCTTCTGTGCATCTTTTTTTAAATGTTTCAGACAGGAGTCAACAAACTTATACTTTATAGTTGGAGACGCATGCAGCAGGCTGGTGGGTTTACAATGTGATGGGCAGGAAACCGCTGCATTTGTATGGGCAGTCACAACGGCGAGTCGCATTTTGAACTCTGCCAAATAGTGAAACTCCTCAGAGCCCAAGGTTAAGTGCCGCCTCAGGGGAAAACATGAAACAGCTGGACGTCTCGGGCCTTTTTAATGGTCTATGAGAAATCTGTGCCGTGTCTGTTTGTGGCAGCTCTATTCACTACCAATAAATAGGCCTCGTCTCTTGTGGGGTTTCATTTTCCGGACAGAAGATATTTCCATGCGGAATCATTGGGGGTTTTATATCACGCGCTCGCATTGGCAGGACTAGCGACAAGCTGACAGAAATGTTAGCAATCCTCATTAGTTTTTCAAATATGTCCATCTTAGTTTCCGTGGTAACGCATCATTCGTTGACATTTCTGACTGACATTTCCCCACAGGGGGTGGCCTGGCCCTCTGAGTGACATACTATGTATGAAGAAAAGACTGGTGAGGGAATCAAAGTGAGAGGGGGTGGGGTGGAGGAATGGGGAGTCTCACCGGGGGCTGAAGAGAGTCAAATCTCAACATCTCCAAAAGTCACATCCATCTTCCGCTTTCTTCTGTTTGCTGCCTAGACGTGACACCAGCTAGTGGCGGCACCATATGGATCACAGCCCTAATCCAGACACGGATTACGTGCACAAAACATGGTCTTATTTTGATAGTTCCTTTTGAGAGGGTTTAACAAATGATTGTTCTGCTTTTTCATTAATATTCGTAGCGTGTCATGTTTAATTTTGTATCCTCGCATACATTGGATACAAACTATTTTCTTTCCGCACATTTTAAAGCTGATTGGAAAGCTGATTTAAAGCACAACACCATACATGCATATTTATATACATATATGCCATATATGTTGCTTAGCAACCATAAACACACTACAGGGAAATTAAATGTATAAATGGGAAGAATTTATACATAAAATAACAAAACAAAGATAATGTTATACATTGGAGTTTTTTGTGTTTCCTAGTTGTTCCCAAGAACATCTCACAGCCATTGTAAAGTCACAGTCACAAGACTTTTTGTGGGTTGTTTGTTAAGTGTAAAATGCATTATTATTAACACACCACACCTGTATTTCAGCTGTCTAGGGGTTTTGATTGTGCGTGGCCTTTGTTTTTCTTCTCTGTATCGAGGAGGGTGTGCGGTGAGGTTTTTAAAATACGAATGACATTGTTAGGAATAGCTGGAGAGTCTCATTTTTGGTTGGTATCCAATCTGTTGGCAGGGAAACGTATATTTGTTGGCATTAGGGATTTTTCAGACATTATCTGCATTTGTGTGTTTGCCTTCTGTTGCAATATGAAATAGATTGGAAACGACGTGCCATATATGGTAATACTTGTGTCTGTCAATGGCTTCTATTACCAAGGGCAATGCAGTATATTTTAGGCAGTGAAGACTTGCCCTACAGCAAGACCTGGTTATGAAGGGAAGTTATGTTAACCTTTTAACACGGAGCATGTATCAGCTCCCGTCCTTTAGTGTGGTTCTATCGGCCCTGATCCTTCTCTTGTATTTCTGCAGTTTAGTGGTTTTGGGAAGCCAAGAAAATGGTTTGGTTCAGTACACAAATATAAAATGTTTAATTTTTAATGGTAAAGTGTGCGATTTCTGCTTCACTAGTATCACCAAAGGAATTGCAAAAATAATGACTGTTTTCAAACTGTTTTCCCCAAGCGCTCGCTCTGTCTGCCATGTTAAACAAACAGCCAGTCCTGCCCAATATCTCGCCATTATTTAGGTCAGTGTTGCCATGTTCAGCTGGTCAGGATAGACAAACAAAACCATGCATATGTTTTTGTGCTTTTATAGTGGGCAATAATGCATTTTTCTTTTTATCCTGACAACACTTAGTTGTTCTTTAAATTTTGGATGTTTCTCTACAAATGTTAACCCACTTTTACAAATGTGGCCCACAACAAGTGAGATGATTTATAGGGTGTTGCTGTTTTTCTTTGGCTGAGTTTAAATATGAATGCGTTTTTTACTGTAGGGGGAGCGTTTCATTTGCAGCACAAGAAGCATGCATGAGTACAGCGAGAATGGGAACGCAGCCAAATCTTCCCTCACCTCATCATCTTTACTTGCGAACAATCTGAAAAAAATGCTAGGTAGCTTCAGCGTAGCTTCAGCATTTATTCAAAGTTTCTATTGTTAGAGGCCTTTTATACTACAGTCAGCAATGTTGTGGGAGGGTCTTCCAGTAACCTGCATACTTCACACAGCTTTTAATGGTTCCCTGTTGGTTAATTGCCCCCTTTTGTCTCAAGTCGACTTTGAACTTCTGAGGTCTCGAGAAGAGCAGAAACTTGCCTCTGAGTGTCAGTGGTGAATGTTTCCCTCCTTATACCATTTATTCCTGAAACAGGCTAAAAATAGCACAAGCTTAGTTTTATTGCCTTCAGGCCTTGTTCTCAAAGGTTCTTGGCGGTTCAGGGAAAGCGAGGTTGTGCAGGGTCTAAACCTCCACGTGCAATGGAGAATAAGAGAGAGCAAGGCTGGGAGAAAGAGAAATTTGTTGATGTAATTGATGTTATGTCACGTCATAGTATAACCTTCAAAATACTGATTAATAGTTTTTACTCCTTTATCATGACATGCAAAATGAATGTAATGATAGACCCTTGCAGTTGACCCTTGCAGTTTATTTGTGTAGGAAGCCTTGAACAGACCGGCCTAAGAGCTCTTGTGAGCTTCCTGAAAAGGAAATGGGGCTCATAGTGAGAGCTTGTTCCTTAGCCCGAATCTCCTTGACATTTAGCTGCAAACGAGTCCTGCAGAAATCTGTGGAGTTCTTCAGTTCCTCATTCTAAGCTTGTGGAACCAAGTTTATCTACTTCAGTGTACGGCACATGCTAGGCAAAGAACCGTGTTTGCAGAGAACTCCATCGACCAAGTCATGTGCGACAGAGGGAAAGTAGCATCTATACTGTTTGAGTGCTACTCAGAAGGTGATGGTTTCTAGATTAATGATTGTATAACAATGTGGCGGTTTGGTCTAAAATTACATAGAGCTGCAAACTATTGATTGACATTTGATTGTTGCAGGCCAGGCTAGTTAATATTAAACCTTTCACAGGAGTCTATTAGATGTTTTTGCCCATATTATTATTCGTGAGGTGTAAAATGATTACTGAGACACCTCAGACTTCAAAGAAACCTTGTTACCATTTGCATATAGGTATAGATTTTGGAAGTGGAATCTGTTTCCTCAAGACATTGCCATGGAATCAAGCCATGATCTTTGACAGTTCCCCATGGATTTTCTTGGAGTTAAGTACTTTGCCTAGGGGCACAACAGTGATGGCTAAAGGATCTCTTCTCAAAGGAATTGTTCCAGTAACCTTCTGGTTACCAGCTGTGAGCCCTAACCAGCCCAGTTTATAATATCAGTTGTTGATTTAAACAGCCTGTCATAGTATCCCCCTCTTAAATTGCTGCAGTGTCAAACGCACTGAAATACAGGTGTAATCTTCTAGAGTGGCCAATAGATATGTTGTTGAGTGGCCCTCAGGGCAGATTTTCATCAGATGGTTCGAGCCGAGCTAAGTGTGCATCACGGTGACCGCATTAACATCGGTGTGCTTCAAAATCTCACCTGGGCGTTGGAGGTATCCTCAATCTCTGAGTCTCATCAAATGAGAGTTAGCAGCTAAACGCTACCGGAAATACTGAAGTGCTCCTGTTCAAGCTATTGGCACATATACTTAATGCTTGACTATTTTGTGTGTTTACTAATGTGGTGTTTGAGGGGAGAGAGAGGGACCTGAGGAGGTTTTTTTGAAACTGCTTTGAGCTCGATTCAGATTCACATCTCACTGTACTCACTGGCATTACACAAAGGTGGAGCAACTCTAAGCAGTCCCACCAAAAACATAAGCGAGGCTCTTCCCAGTAACATTTAATTAAAATGACACTTGCCTTAAGTAATGAACTACTCAGCGGTGCCCTGTGCTTATTTTGGTTTATGGTAATGCTTGTGTGGCGGCTCAGCCCTCACAGTTCAGAAATGATTTAATTTCTTGCCTCCAAAAATGGCCGCTATAAATAGATCAAAGTAATGTCTTTATTTTCAGAGAATGTTGAGGGAATTGTGGGTAAGGAAGGAGATTTGTGGGTCAATGTGACAGTTTACTCTCCAACTCCATAAAGTTCAGCAGCAGGCTGTGGATTTCAGCAGGTTTTGAACGTGTCAGGAACATTTTTTCTCCCTCACTTTCCTGAGGGCAACAGCAGCTCGCTGACCAGAGATTTAATCATCTGTAGAAACCACTCCCTGACGCTGTCAGCCATCATCCTGTGAATTATATGAAATATATTCCCCATGTGGCGAGAAGACCGGACCTCAATTTCAAAGCTAGCTTTTGTTTAGACCCAATCCTCTGAAGCCCCTTTTTTCTGCCATATTATTTTATCGTTTTATTCAATAATCAGACTCGCGGGCAACAGCAGGTGTGTGTTATGTTATTAAAACTGTTTGTTTGCAGCGGGAAAAAACTGTTTTTCGTTTACCGTTCATTTGTCATGTCATAAAAAGCTGCGCTCTGTTTTAGGTGGCTAACCTCGCGTGCTCCATCTCCAATAATGAGGAAGGAGTAAAGCTGGTGCGAATGGCCGCCTCCCAGCTGGAAACCCTCTGCCCTCAGGTGAGCTGAATCCCGCGCGGACCCTCGCGATACGTACCCCCCAACGCCAATGTGTTTTAATCCAAGCTCTTACAGAGCTTTCCATCATTACCATGTCTTAATCTCAGGCATAATCTGCAGCAGTAATACTGTATTTTGAAAAGGGTTAAGGGATTAAGTAAATGGGCTTGTGATAAAAGCGTGTTTTTGCTTCTTTTGCATCTTAACTGTGGATTAATGTGGTGTTTGGTGGTAATTGCAGGTGATTAATGCAGCCCTGGCCCTGGCTGCCAAACCCAACAGCAAGGTGGCCCAAGATAACATGGATTTGTTTAAGGACCAGTGGGAGAAACAGGTGCGAGTGCTGACTGACGCAGTCGATGACATCACTTCCATTGACGACTTTCTCTGTGTGTCTGGTAAGTCGATGTCACATGTTGTGTCACATGATGTCACATGACATTGTAGAATGATATTAGCTGACACACAGGCTGTGTTCTCAACCGAGGTCAGCTCCCTTATTCCGCCGTCCAGTCAGTCACTTGACTTACTAGTGTTTTTGTTCAAAGGTTCCACCAAACGAAATTGGTTTATATGAGCTTCCAAAGTTGTGTGTAATGATCTAAAACATAGACATAACCAATCAAATATTGACTACAAGCAGGTAGAAATACATTTATGACTTTAATATTCTTTGCTCAGTCATTCCATCAGTCATTTTTAATCTTTTTCTTAACCACTGAACAGCACGTACCAGATCGTCGGATATCAGGCAGTAAAGTGTATACAATACCGGCCACCTTAGTAGACGGTGTTATGCAAACGCTACCTCTTTATATTGTCTGCAAAAGCAACGATTTTAGACTCGGATACATCCACCGTGTTAAGCGTCTTAACCGCATTGCCTTTATTTTTTCTAAATGTCATTTGAAAACTGTGATGTGAAAGCTTTTTAAATTGTTTCTGACGAAGCACGATTCTGCAACAGCTCATGTAAACGACTCTCTCAGATGACATGTCACGGAGAACAAGCTTTTTACAGCATTAAGACCATTTTCTGAATGTTTTCAGCCTGCGCTAAATGGAGTCTCCTTGACTTCTGGTAACTGTTTGGATGTGACCCATAACGGTTAGTGCAGAAGAGTTGAAAAGCTATCTGTAAATAACTCAGGTTATTGCTGATTGTGTTTAGTCGCCTCATTTAAAGAAGCCGATTGGGCTCTGTGGCACATGCTAAAGCTCTCTCCGTTCAGCTCTCCCTTGTGGAATTGACTTTCTATCACATGTTAAGTTCCTTCACTTAGACGTGGCCTTTAAGGGTTCTGGTTAAGCGTTAGGCTGTCTGACTGCCTTCACCTTCATTCAAGGACAGATTACGGTTTACCGTGTTGATTTGCATTTCCTAGACACCCATTACTAAACCGCCTGATCTTTTCCTCGTCTTCCTTGTGATTCCGTTAACGTTCTTACAGTAAGTCAGGGACAATGTGAATGCAGCGTGAAGGATTTCCTGTTCTCAAGCTATGCATTGTGGGTAACGCTCTGTAGCTCTGTTTTGTTGCATAACCTGGGCCATTGAAAACGGATGTTTCAGGATTTTTCTGTATGTTTGTTCTAGAAAATCACATTCTGGAGGATGTGAACAAGTGCGTCATCGCCCTGCAGGAGAAAGACGTTGATGGGCTTGATCGCACCGCTGGGGCCATTCGTGGAAGAGCTGCTCGTGTGGTCCACGTTGTCACCTCTGAGATGGACAACTATGAACCAGGAGTCTACACTGAGAAGGTTCTGGAAGCCACCAAGCTTCTTACTAATACAGGTACAGATCAGATCTCCATAGGTCCTAAGTCATGTTTTGTGGTTTTTTAAAAAAGCTTTTTCTACCATGCATATTAATACACAACATACAGTTGTATGTTTATCAGCGCTTCAGTCTAAACTCTCCATTTCAGATTATTTTTGGAAATTACACTCCTGTATGTGTGACTGATTTCTATTTAAAATCCATTGTTCTTTTTTAGTATCTGAAAATGTAGGCATTTAAAAATGCGGGCCGTAATTTCCATATGTTTGTTAGCATGTGCTGGAGCTGATTTGGACTCAAGGTAACAAGTTGACAAGTTCTCAAGGCTTGTATTACTTGGCCACAGCCAATGAATCCTCTTCATGCTTTCCAATATCCGCAGCCTAGCTTTGTTAGAAAGATATTTCCGTAATATTACTTTCACTCAGACGGCACGTATTATTACTTCCACAAGTGCTTATGTAATGGCATTTGAATGCCATCGGGAACCTTTTCAGGCTGGAATAACTGATTGTTTATTCCACAGGGACACACTATAAGACCATCCGGTTTGTTCCGGAAATTCTCCTGGGAAATGTTATGCGGCTGCGCTGAAGAGCTGCGCTTCAAATTAAATGGCTAGGTCATATTGGTCAAAAACAGGATGTTATGTCACTAAAGATTGTTTAATGCTGGATATCATCTTTTATCTGTCTGTCTGGCCTTTTTTTGGCGCAAATTCCAAATCGTATCCCACTTTTTTCCCAACATATTCTTACATTTTACTTTGACTATCTATTTCTCCTTAAGGTCCAGGTGCTGTGCTCCCCAGTGCGGTTTTAAATGGTGGATGAGAATGGGTATTAATGTAGATGCTTTCAGTGTCTGCGGAGGGCGACCAGTACTACAGTGGGTAGATGGTGGGCGGCTTGAATAAATGGTTGAGCAAATGGTAATAGATCATTTTGAATTGGGCATCTCATTCCACCAAATTTCACAAAGGTCAAATCGCCCACTCTGACTGAACTTCCTCAGGCAAGGCTAGCTGTTGCGTTTCCTGCTAACATTTAGGCTAAGTATCCTCTGGGAAAATGTAGCAGACTGGAACAAAAGTAGTTGATGCTGTTATACTCTAAGGTTTTTATAGTGAAGCGTGTCTGAAGTCTTTCTTCTCTTGGGATTGATTAATTTAGGGGGTGGGACTGGATCTGATATTCACTGCAGTATGTAAAGATTGATTTAAAGTTTGCCCTGAGCAATCTTTAAAACCCACCAACATATTTACCTGGAGTTCCTGCGTTTGGCTCGGCCACACATGCTGTATGGAAAAACATGCTGAAATTCAATTAATCAAATCTAATTAGATTAGTGTCCTGATCGAATTGTGCTTCACTTGTGTAAAGTGTTCCCACTGAAATTAATCTGTATTTTCGATCTGGATTAATGCTAAATGTTTCTGACCTTGCCTTGTTTGTCCCTGTGTCTCTGTTTACAGTGATGCCACGTTTTACTGAGCAGATAGAGGCAGCCGTGGAGGCTCTGAGCGCTAACCCCGGCCAGCCAGTGGATGAGAACGAGTTCATTGACGCTTCACGACTGGTCTATGATGGCGTGAGGGATATCAGGAAGGCTGTGCTCATGATCAGGGTGAGGAGAACTTATCTCTTCCTGAATTAAATCGTTTCCATTATTCACTCTTGCTGAAATTGCACGGCTCCCGTATTGTTGTCTTTGGGCCAGTGCGAGATGTGTGACAAAATGTTAAATCTTTCCTTCCGTGCAGTGAAAGCCGATGGTGAAAAATACTGCCAAGTATGTTTCCCTCCAAGCTGCATCCCCACAGCCGCGCACTTCTGGTGAAATTCCCACGCAGACGGATAACAATTCGTGCAGATGGCAGGCTTACAAATATGTGTGAAAGGCTGGAAGTTTCTAGAATCAAAGATAAACGAATGGATTTTTGTTGGGGTCCGTCCAGTCCTGTCTTTTTAGTATGAAACTGAAGGTGTGGGCATTTTTGTGTGGTAAGATGCAGTGCTGGGCTGCGTTTATGAACGGTTACTAAGATTATTTCATGCCCTCAGAGGCCACAAGTTATTTCTGTTTTTTCTGGGAAAGCATGGTACTGGATAAAAATCAGTAGTGAACACGGTCAATTTTTGTTGTTGTCTGTTTTCCCAGAAGGGAGGGGTTGTATATTTCAAAAGCATATATGCACACACGTAAGTGTGTTTGTTAGAGAGAGTGGGAGACAGTTAAAAGTGCTCATGCATTAACTGAATTAGTTTTAGGCAAGTTGTAACCTAATTGAACAGATCTCGCTTTCCATGAGCAGTAAAATGTGAGCTGTCGTTATCTGAGGGTTAATGGTCTTTGCCTGAGCAAGAAAGTAACATCGGACAGATGGTTTCTAGCTCGCAGTGAAGCGTTAGCTAACAGTCTGACAATGAGCAGATACGGTCCTTTCCCGTCATACAGAGAAGCACACAGACCCACAAGTCGGCTCGCTGAGACACAGAGCAACTAGGTTAAAGCCATTAATATTGGCAAATATCGTCTTTAGTAGTTCCAGACTAACAAGTTTTCAATTAATTGCACAGATAATGTACATTGAATTTGAATAATTGGCACATGAGGAAGCGTTTTGGAATGTATTAATGCCTTTAGTTGAAACGAAGAGTGCGGTCTCGACCCGGATAATGTAGTCGAAGTAGCAAACGAAAATTTCAAAGAAATGAATGTGCCTGGACGACACACACATACACACACACCTATCTTCTGTTGATCACTGTGCTGTGATTAGACTGACGCATGTCTCTCTTTATTTCTTTGCAGTCGTTGTATGCGCACGCTATAGCTGCACAACATCACCCAGCCCTGTGCTCTCAGACTAGTTTCTATCGACAGTTTGATGCAGAACTAACCGTGCATTGAAATGTACACTGATGTTTTTGTAATAACCGAGGGCTTGAATTAGAATATACACCAAATTAGATAGGGGACCTATTACGCTGTATTTGCATTACAATAAGTAATTGATTTCAGAGAGGCAATTTAATTAGCATTTTCCCTTTATTTTTGAATCCTTGGAGAGCCGTTGCATTCATTTTCCTATCCAGGCATCCTTCTCTAGTTATCTAGATTGATTGAATAGTTTAAAACAAAAGCCCTATGGTTCTCTTAGACTGCTTGTTTAACATGGCCACTGAGTGTTGAACACGGCCCTTCTGCTGAAACGCTTGACTTAAGGAGAGGTAGGCGTGAGTTTAGCAATATACTTTCTTCTGTTCAGATGGTGACATGTCTTGGTAGTAATTTGAGCACTTTAGGGCTGTTGTTCTAACACAACTATTTTACCCAGACCAATAAGAACTAGAAGGTCTAGCAATCGTTTTCACAGGATTGTTGTCGGTGCTCAGTTGTAATATCCCCTGCAGCCATTCTGAGATGGCAAGACAGAAAAATCTCTGCTTTAATGATCGAGTTTAAAGTTACAAGCCCCCACAAGCATGCAATGCTAAGCTCACGTTTGAACAGAGCTTGTGCGCTAGCCAATCCGCCAACGCTAGTGCCCACTGGGCATCAACTTTCTTGCTGCACAGGAAGTCCTAGATCGGAACAGACAAGTGTGCAACTCAGGCTACTTAAGATGGACAGAGGCTCTAACCTCAGTAAGTGCTGTGATCGCGGTCCTCGCTGGTCGGCCGTCACCTAATGTTTGACAGCCAGGCAGCCCTCGACTCCCATTGAAGAGATGTCACTGGTACTAATGGCCCTTCCATTGCACAGATCCTGTGTGGTTACTGTACTCTAGAAGAGCCATGGCTATATCTTACCTACATTGCTTCAGGCAGTTCAGACTGTTTATTCAAATATCTACCCACTACCACCCTGGTTTGTAGACGTATTAATTTCCTTGGATGGCAATATAGATGTTTATGTAGGAGTTTCTTTATACTGACAGAAAAGTAATTAAATTTTAGTGAGCTGCTCTAAAAATACTCTATACTTAATTGTGATTTTGATAAAGATTGTATTTTTATTATGCAGCGATATTTACATAACGCGTCTAGACATTTCGTTCTTAACGTAATCCTCAGCCACAATTGGAGCCTTACAGCTTTGAACGACTTTTCCGGCCCGGATTGTTTTAGTATGTTAGCTTCAGCAGCAGGTTTTTGGGATTCTTGAGGTGTCTATTATTGGAACGGCTGCGTCGGGAGCCAGTCAGAATCTCTTCATAAATGGATTGTACAGACATTCGGATAAGCACAGCTTGCAGCACTGGCAAAATAATACGTCCGTATCTCCTCATATCTCGTCCTCTCCTGTATCGAGCTGAAATGCATTTTCTTGTCAGTGAGGGCTCCCCTCCATCGCCCCTCCCTTTCTCCACCGTTTCCCTCAGCAAACAGGTCCCTTTGCTCAGAAGTGCATACTAATAGAGCAGTAGTGTTGTAAGAGGCGTGTTTGGCATTCAATGCAGGGATTAGAGAAGGAGTTAGTTTAGTGCAGTACTGGGAAAATGTGATGTGCTCACTGCATTGATGTACTAGATTATTCCCTTTCTTCTCAAGTGACTGGTAGAGTCTATTTTAACACTTCCAATATTACACTTTCGTTCAATATGCGCAGGCAGTGTTTTATTACTGCAGCTTGCTAAGACAAGTGTCACTATTACTCTGCCTCATCTAAGATTTCTGCCTATTATTGCTGTTACTCCCACAGTTTTTGGTGCTACACATGAATATAATCTCGAATCATGCAGTCTTTTGAGGAGATATGTTCTATTACTTAAGTCCTAGAGACCAGGACTTGTGTGTTTCTTGGTGAATGATAACACTGACAGAAAAATCCTTTAGACTTGCATTAAAAGAGAGACTGGAGCCATGTAGGGGAACGAAATATTAGAGACTTGAGGATAACAACCATTAAGAACACCCTGGCAGATGTCTAGCAATGCCCTAGGAAATGGTCTAGAAAACCCTAGCAACTGCATAGCAACACCTTAAGAATGGGCCAGAATGCAGATATTAGATTTTAATTAGGTTTTCCATAAAAAAAATTGTACTGGCTAACTTTCTAACGCCTGTTTCTCCACCCTAACTCTTTCTTCTCGCCCCACAGACCCCAGAGGAGCTGGATGACTCGGACTTTGAGACGGAAGACTTTGATGCTCGCAGCAGGACCAGCGTTCAGACGGAAGACGATCAGCTCATTGCCGGACAGAGTGCTCGGGTACGAGAGACTTTTGTAGTTCTGTACATATTTTGCCCTTTGGCCCTGCAATTGCTTGGTTAGATTTCTTTTTTTAGATATCTTTGATGTTGTCCATTGATAGTCCAATGAATCAGTCAGCCAAACTGTAGTCATGTGATTCACTGAAGTGCATTTAATGAATCGCATTAGCGGTAATTTCCAAAGTATTTTTACTTTAATTTGCCTCCTTATCAAGCTCAACCGAGTCCATTAACAGACTCTGTGAATCATAGACACACTTAAAAGGTGCTAAATGCTTTCCTCACAGGTCAGATTTGTGCCATTATGGCCAAATTCACCTTTGCTTTACCCTTCTGAATCAGTACAGTGTCTTTACACACTATTCAATGTGAACATCACCCAACATTGCCACTCAAAGAAACAGACATCATATCTCGCCCCCTCTGTACCTCCATCTCTGTCTCCCTCCCTCCCTTCACATCCTCTGTTGCCTTGGCAATGCTTATAAAACCCATCCTGACATGGCTGAAAGGTACCATATGTGTGTGTGTGTGTATTGTGTGTGTATATATATATATATATATATATATATATATATATATATACGTGTACATATATATATACACACACACACACACACATTATATTTTGTAGTCTGCAGCTGTGGTGATGGTAGACTCTGCTGATGAGTGGCATCCTGGTTTTCTTTAAAATTCGGTATCTTGTAATGGTAGTAAACAGAGAGAGAGAGAAAGATAATAAGATAATATGAGGCAAGTTGTGTATGGGAATCTAGTTAGTGAGAGTGACATCTTTCCTGTGAACGCCTTTGACTGACTATTGATTTATGCTATGGCAAAAATCGGAAAGTAGTTGTGGCCAGTTTTGAGTACGTGGTCCAGAATTATGCAGATCCACTTTTTTTAATTTTTCTTTCAATAAAAGTTGTTAATGGCCAGAAATGACAACTTTCAGGTATTTACTGTACTTGCGTGCTGTGCAGGAAGCGTATTCCGTGTTCCTGGAACGCTAGCGGATGTAATTATAGACCTCTCACCCTCCGTTTCCATGCAGTTATGCGCAGCACATAGGAAAACATATAATATATTCAGCTCCAATCATCTAGGAAGGCAGGATATTTTTCTTTAAAAGTCCTTGATTGAAACCTAAAGGCTGTTGTTTGGAGAGGAAGGCGTTGCATTGAATCCTGTGCTGGTGAATGAATTATGTTATGGATTGAAGAGCTGTGGAAAACGGGGCCGTGGAGGTTGTGCCCGAGTGAGAATGTGATTATATAAGTCTGTAATCACTGTCCTGCCTCCTGTTTCACCCCCTGAGGCTTTTGATTTAGTCCCTTCCTCCGGTGGGAATCCCAGTCAGTTAGCTAAAGTGCGTCACGTGTGCGCTGGTGCTCCACATATCAAGAACAATTTCAGTTTACCATGCCAAAAACGGCAAGTCTTAGTTAAAGAGCCAAACGAAAATATAGGTCACGGCAAAAAAAGGTCCTGTTTCCTGGTATTTTTCATTCAAAATTCCAGCGTGTCCTAATGACACATTTTCACTGACAAATTATATTTTCCTCACACAGAAAGTAAAAATGCTGTGCAGTGTGACAATCACAGGCAATTAGAGTGTGTGTGTGTGTACGTGCGTGCGTGTGTGTATATGTGTCTGTGTGTGAATATGTAATGTATCCTAACATCCTGTAACTAATTGTTTAGCTGATTAGGCCAATAAAAATACAAAAACAAACAATTGACTTGACTCGATAGTTGAGCTTTTATCAGCTGCTGCCTAATTGTGTTGGGTCCAGTTGGGTTTGTCTGTCTTTCTGTTGATTCTTGATGAGTGACACTCATTCGTCTGGCCTTCTTGTTGGTGTTTAGCAGGACTACTGAGGCCACAGAAAGCATTGCTCAGCACAGTTGTAAAAGCCTCTGAACCTTTTACAGAATTAGAGGAATGAAGTTTCATAGCCCATACACACGCTGCCAGAGCTGTAAAATCTCTCGCTTACCCGGTCCAGACTGGTCATGCAAGAAATAAGAGGGAGAGGATAAGAGAGAGGAAGGACAAAGAGAAGAACAGAACCGAGAAGGACAATTAAACACTGGTTTTCTTTTCTGATTGCATATCATTTGTGGTGTCTTTTCCTCATTAGGAGTCATAAATCAGCCTATCTTGATTTTTTTATATTTCATTTATTTATTTGGCAAATGCTTTTATCCAAAGCATTGATTTCAAGGCATACATTTTTGTACTTGTGCTCCCTAGGATTGAATGCGCATCTATCCCAGTGTGTGTGTGT
>JBAJNP010002436.1:0-34074 GCA_036877545.1 Yasuhikotakia modesta
AACTATTGGTTTAGGCAAGTCACATGGCCACTTTTCCAAACAGCTGGAACGCCAGGACTCTGATGAATGACATCAGCATGCCATCCACCAAAAGAGAAGCTTTATTTTGGCTTCACCCAAATGGCAGATTCAAAGCGTTTGAGGACAATACGCTTGGGGACAGCGCATGTTTCTCATTGATGAAAACTATGCTGGCTATCTGTAAACAGTGCCACGTGGCATGAAAGGTCCTACAACAGGATTAAGTTCATTCATTCAGTCTTCAAACCAGACGGTTGCATATTTCACGAGTACATGTGATGATCCTCGCCCCCCAAAACATTATTTTGTATAAAGAGGACTGTAAGATTTAAGCATTTTTTCAAAGTTGTCCAGACATTTTCCCTTTTTTAAATTTTTAGTAATTTCCATTATTCTCAGTGAAAACTTTCAACAGATTCATTACTGTAATATCGCAATTGTTTAAATTAGTATTTAGTCCACAATTGGTACAACAAATTGCACTATAAGTAACATAATAAATGCTTAAAAACTTAAATTTTACAATATTGCAATTTTGGTTTTCTTGCATTACAGAATTGTAATTAGATTTTTTTGCATTACTGAAATGAGATGGGAAGACGTAATTGTCATTAAAATACCATTAAAACAGAAGTGTTATTTTTGCTTCTGTCTTTTATTTTGAAATATATAACTCCTGAGATTCACGGAGTATGGATGTACGCCGGGATGCTGTGTCTGCTGTAAGGAAAACAATAATAACAGTGTTCCTATTCAGTACTTCCAGACATACACTTCCGATATCCCTGAAACAGATAGACAGATAAAGAAAACTTGAGCTTTTGAGGGTAATAGTTAAACAAGTAACATGGAATGATGCCACCTATGGCCCAAAACACCTCCAGGTTTATTTAAACCAGGCGTGTATGTACATTTTTATGCCCAAGGAGACTTGATGACAATGACAATGATGACAAAACCTACACCCTACTAAGCAAACTCATTTCTCTGCAGTTAGTTGTATTGAAGCGGACACAACTATGTTGATACAGAAGACAGCTCTGTATGCAATCCATCATAAAATGTTTATATACATATGCATTATATAATAATATAATAATGCATTATATAATAATAAAGAACATATGAGTTTATAATATAATAATTATAACAATAAAGATAATTATAAACTTATTCTGTTCAATGGTTATTGTTGCAGTACAAAGAAATAAAAGACGCAGTTTAAAAACTCAACCTTTTAAACTCTTTGCTATTTTACTCTATTGCGTAGTTTTATAACTCATATGACGTCAAAACCGGCTCCTTTGGCCCGTGTTACGTATGCAAAGTATAAGTATATTATGAATTATGGTAGTAAACCAGTAAACTGGGCGTGATCACCAGCATCATGCTACGTTAGCCAGGCTAGTTTCCAACGTCACCACATCACACCTCCACTAACCTGAGTGACCTAATCTTAACCAGCACCGAAACTAATGCTTTCAACATGCAGTCGTATTAAAACCTACATTTACCGCAGGTTTAAGGGCCCTGAACACGCCGGGGTGAGATTAGCTCGGGCTACGACAGTCACACCTACCTTGGTCCGGACCAGATTCGGATCCCAACCCGGTCTGAGCTCCTTGATCAGCTTCATCGCTCCTTCCGTCACGTTATGTTCGTCCACGAATATCGGGAATTTCTTAATGGTCGGCGAACCGACCGGCACGTGGATCTCCGTTTCCATCATATGACTGATTTGCCTGTTAATACCCGACATGAGTTGATGGATATATTAAGTATTAAAACTGTATGTGCGTTTACTGATAACGTGCCCTCGAGGTGGGGGTTTAATCTGGTGAGTGCGGGGCGGAAAAAGTCGATCAAATGCCGGTACCGCTGGTTTCTGTCATCACGGCACCGAGAAACGGCGCTTCGTCCTTCCTCAAGCCCCGCCCACAAGGAAATCATCCGATAACCGGAGTGCGACATCACGAGTACTATGACGACGCTCATGAATATTAATGAGATGGGCAGGGCTTTAACCCTCCTATGGCGGATGGCTGTGATTAATATTAATTAGCTCATACTGAGGTTGCTTAGAAGCTTCCAATGAACGAAGGCTTGTCTTATGAATATTAATAAGGTACGCTGACGTCAAGATTAGCCCGCCAATGGCGAATGTTTGGTGTTTAATATTAATTAGGTCATACTTAAGTTACTTGGAAACTTCAAGTCACGTCTTGGTTCCTAAATATGTAATTTAATTTCAATAGGTTTATACTAACGTGTGTTTATGGTAGATGTATGGTATCTATAAATGCTCTGACTTGTCTATTATGTTATTTAGCTACTTAATTCTCCCTAAGGCTCGATCATTTATCATTATATGATCCATAATGCCCTCTGGTGGCACAAGACTCCACTGCATTATGGTAAAAAGACTTTAAATAATGCGCAAATATTGTTAAATATACAAACTGGCGATGATATATTGCAAATGTTGCAGAAATTTTAACAGATGCTAACCGAACTTAGCTTAATGTTAATAGACAAACATTAATAAATAATGAAGTTGCTTAACAACAAATAAATTGTAAATAATAAACAAATTCCACCTGCTATACTTTTAATGGCAATATTACGTGAAGCCAAAACAATCCTTGTGGCCTATTTTTGCAGCGTTAGTGGCAACGTTTCGCCACTAGATGTCACTCACTAGCAACACATTTGTTATAAAAACCTCCGAGGAAGTGAACTGCGTTTTGGGAAGTATTATAACATGTGAAATGAAATACTTGCAAACTGCTTAGTGATCATGTACAATACATACTGCGTGCTATTTAAAGTATGCAGCGATAACTATTGTAGTACGCTGCATTGTTGTCACGTTGCGTTGACGTTTAAAATGAGCTTAAATGCACAGTATGCATACGATGCACAGTATGCATACTGCATGCTGCATTTATTAAAGCCTTAAGTACTAATAATTTGAAGGGGTTAGGAAACAGTGTCTTTTTTAGGGTTTAAGTTACACTGAACACACACACACACACACACACACTTTTGAACAGCTATCTTTGTAAGGACATTCTTTGACACAATGCAACCTCTCTAGCCTCTTTCTTAACCATAACAACTACTATGTCACACTAAGTTACCGTAAACCTAACCTTAACTTCATTGTTAGGACCCGTCAAAATGTCTGTACATTACTCTCTTTGTCCTCACTGGTCACGCTGCTCCTTACAAAGATTGATGTACAACACACACACACACACACACACACACACACACACACGCGCTGATGTCATTCCTACACTTGCAGATACATGTTAATAAATCTTCTGTTTCTTCTTTAGTCATGGATTATCAATTGTTCTTTAGGAACTGACTGGAATGTTGTTTAAAGAGTGATTTGTGTGTGTGTGTGTGTGTGTGTGTGTGTGTGTGTGTGTGTGTGTGTGTGTGTGTGTGAGGGGGCTACTACAGTGTTCCCCTCAATACAAATGAGTGCTGCACACACCGAACACAAAATAAATCACTTTTTCACTTACACAAAAGGTTTATTCTTTCCCTGCGACTCACAAATCCCCGAACCTCAGACAAATTTGCCCCTCGAAGTTCATGTTGACAGTTCTTGTGCAGTAAAGTGTCTTTTTATGCACACATGCATATATAAATCTATACACACTATAAATCTACTCAGTCAATAATTACCCACACAAAGACCTATAGAGATACCGGCTTGTTTAAAAAAATAGCAAAGGTGACAGATGGGCTTTCAAACCCCTTGAGTTCCTATTCAAACGCTTTTTTAACTACTGCCTCAAAACTTTTGTACTTTTGAACTGAGAATTTAGAAGGGAAATGTGCTTAATTTTTAAAAGAAAACCATCACAGCTAAACCTCTTATTGCTGCAGGATTGCTAAACACGTCTTATCGTAGACTTACCAACACAAAACGCTGAAAGTCTTTGTGCAAAAGCGGATTATGTTCTTCAAAACTATATCTAGACGTGATAAGGTGTTGCACTAGAAGTGTGTGTGTCATTGTATGATCTTTGATGTCTACTCATAAACCCACAAGTCTTTGACCTGCATTGATTTTGACACACAGTGGCACATATGGACCCAACAATAACAAAGATCCCAGAATGATCAATAGAGCAATTACCTCTCCACACCGGACCCCCAACTTTTCTTCACAGCCCTCCGACCCCTGCCACCCCTCCCCTTATTATGACACTGTGCCCACAAACCCTTTCAGTTTCACATAAGGTCTTTTCAGCCACAGTAAACAGGCTTTTAAAGGGCAGCTGCTGACTTAGATGTGGTTTGTGTGAATGGCTCTACATTATTCTCTATTGTTGAAGGCGAGTTTCACTTTATGCACGGCACACAAACTCAATTCGCTCAAGAATCGTTTGAAGTTCTTCTAGAGAAAATCAAAACAATCAGAGTTAAAATAACAGAGATTAATCTGTCAAAATCTGTGTGATTAAGATGTTAATGAAGACGATTTATTCAGAGAAAACTTCCTCATTAAATGCCTCACCGCCAGTAATTTTCCTGTTTGTTTTGTATAGATTGTGCTTTGTGAATAATAATAACTTCTTAGTTTGAAACATGCCGGCTTATTGTTTCCTCTGAATATATATGAGGGAAACAATTAAGACATTTGCAGTGATGAAATGTTACTACCTGCTGACTAAAGAAGGTAAACATGTTTTTAGGTAATCTTTAACGTTTTGGAAATGTTTGCTCTTGGCCTTTAAAGTAATATAACTGCAGACATTTTTTATTTACATTAGCTGAATAAAGTAATATTTCCAAAGAACAGGGATTATGTTTAAAGCTCACTGGTGGTGGTTATATTGCCAAATATTATAATTAGTGTCTGAATCATTATTACTGTTTATACTTAAAAGTTACTTTTAGTGACACAATGCATTACTAATGTTTATACTATTTTGGGTTACACATGTTTTGGGTTTGTTCTAAATCCTAACCTGCATACTACACTTCTGTGTGTAACTTTAGTGCTGACTTTTAAGGAAAGGTGTATTATTGCTGCATTAAAGATGATAAGAAGGAAAACAATGTTCTTCTGTCTTTTTTCCGTGGTCAATAATGCAGAAAATCTAGTCTGTGTTTCTGTAAAATAAATTTGTGTCTGTGCAGTCTCGACTTGTCCGATCAAGACCAAACAGATTCATCCAAATGTTTGATAACACATCTTACATCTAGATGTCGGTCTGTCGCAGAACAAGGTGATATAACACAATTCAAGCACTTTCAGACACAACAATAAAACAGAGATTTACTGATGTCTCAAAAGGCAGAGATTCACAAATGACTCAACTGTAAAAAACACTCAAAACAGAAAAGGCAATTTTACCTCACTGCTTGAGTTCACCTTTTAACAAATGCCCCTTTTTGTGAGTCACGACAGAAACAGGGTTTGGCGGGAAGCAAATGTACTACATGACAGCGTGAGCTATCAGGTGTAATTGTAGATTGTATTTCCTGTGTGATGACAGTATTTGTCAGGAACTGAGATAATAGGCTATTAAGGTGAGGACAGTTATTTCCGCAGTGGTGTTTGAGGGACAGTTACAGAAGACATTTGTATCAGATGTCTTTAAGAATCTCTTAGTTACGGGATGTAACCTATATTAATCTACTGTAGGTTCCAGTCAAGACACAAAAGGCAGTGACTCAAACCGAAAGCCACTTTTTTACGTAGATTAGTATCTGGTGTCATAGATAAACTGAGAGGTAACTAGATCCACACACCAGATATACAGCAGCGGCCTTATCTGTTAATTCAAGAACTGTCTGCATCTGTTCTGAACGCTTCATTTCTGATGCTGTATGTGGTTGTTTTTTGTGTTTTTGCATCGAGCAGCTGTTATTTGTGAACTTACCCAGTTATGATTTTGTGTTATGATATGTGTTCATGTTACTTATATTATGTTTTTTTTTATTATTTTCATTAGCTATACAAATATCTTTTGTTTTAGTATGTAAGTTTTTTGCTAAACATATATTTTTTATTTTTATATTCTTACAAAATCTTAAATCTATATCTTACAAATATGTGTGTGTGTGTGTGTGTATATATACGTAATATATATATTTATGTGTGTGTGTGTGTTCTAAATGAGACATTTATAAGACCTTGTAAGAATATACTTCACTTATGCATGGGTGTTACCTCTCCAATCTCTTGTAACAAATGAGTCATGCTTAAAAACTTCCTCAAAGTGATTTGTAAACTTAGATAAAAGGTGCCATTTAAAAGAAGCCACATGACTTGTATTAGGTGTCTTCGAGACCAAGAGTAGCTCGTTTTCTTGGTTACATTTCAACAAACTCAAACGCACGGAGCGCTGGAGCGCTGGAGCGCACACGCCCCCTTTATCAACCCAGAGGGTGGAGTGGCTTCTTTCAAAGCGCACTTCAACCACAAAGCCTGGAGGGAGAAGCTGCAGAAAGGCTTGGCCTACATCACATTTTGGATTAAGCTCCTGAACACCATTATTTAGTGACTATTTACTATTTTGTTGTATTATGTAATTGCATTGTTGTGCTACTTACTTTGTACGTTGTTATGGTATTTCATTATGGCTGCGCTACGATTTTTGCGTTGCCGTTTGTTTTTGTTCTGGAAATATGTTTACTAGCATATTTTGCATAAACTGTAAGTTCTCTTAACATCTTACGTTGGATAAATCGGTGTATAGACTGTACAGGACATCAAGCCATGCAGGGGTTACAGATCAGAGCCGCGCGTAAAAGCGAGTGGCTGAAATGCGCTCTTGCGCACCATTACAACCCAGACCCTGTTGTGGAAAACGAGATCGTGGTCTTGGCCACCGGTGTGGACCAGTATGTCCAAGAAGTATTTCATCACCTGGCTTTTTATAGCGGTGATGACCTAGTGTCGGACGAAGACTTTAGGACTCTGTGTTTAGTTTTGGGAATCGCCATTAACGCAAAGACGGAAAACGGGATAGCGGAGCATCAAGACGTTTGTTACGGACTCCCTAGTGCGCTAAACTTTAAAGAATTTCATGCACGACTTTGTGGATTTTTCTCCATTAAAGCACACGCGGGACAAACCGGCTTTCGGCTTCCCGTTACCGAAGAGACGGAGCACATCGAGCGTGAGATAAGACTCCGGTGTCCACGAGTCCGGAGGAGAAAGTGTGTAAGTTTCGATCTGTCTAAAGATAATAAGAACCGGAGAAGACCAGAGAGAGAATCTGGACTGAATCCGGATCAGTCACAGAGCTCAGGTGTGGAGTCCAAGAGAACCACAGGTAAGAACGTCTTACTATCATTTCTTAGTCGTGGAGACGTTACAAACCCAAGAGCAGGTGCGTCAGTTCAAAGGCTGTAGTTTCATCCAAAACACTTGTAACTTTAAAGGGGTTGTTCAACTTATAATAAAAACTGGTTCATTGACAAACCCCTCAGTTTATCCAAGGTGTAGGTGAAATTTTTCTCTCACAATAAGACGATTTTTGTCCTTTCTTCACAAAATGGGCTTGATGTGTCTTAAAGACTCAGAACATCTGATAAATGCGTGTAAACCTTTATCATAAATAAATACATAAATACATAAAATAATTATTAGGTCATAATTTATAATTCTCTACTTTGAAATACAAACATAATAATTGGGCAGCTGAGGGTGTCATTTTTACTATGTTTATTACAGTGGACATGAGCCCTCAGAGAAGATGTCAGGACCAGCTAGAGTTGGAAAACAACAGTCTGAGGGAACTGGTGGAGGATCTGCGTACATCCCTCCAGAGCAGTGACGCGCGCTGCCTGGCGCTGGAGGTCGCGCTACGCCGGAAACACGCGCCACACGCTGGTGGACCTCAGGAGAGCCAGGACTGTATGCCTCAATCTAAGCATATTAAACGAGAAAGAAGCACTAAAGATCTCCTACGAGAGCTGGAACTGATCCGTGCCTCTCGTGACGGACAGCTGGAGGAAGCGATGAGGTTTAACCAGAGGTTGGAGGAAGAGCTGATGGGAGCTTACAGTGAGCTCAGCAGAATGCAGGAGACCGTAGATGGTGTTCGGAAAGAAAACGCCTGGATCAAGAAAAGGGCGGAGGAGGCGCGAGGGGCCCTTGCCGCAGGGCTGGAGCGTGTCAGAACCTTACAAGACCAAACCCAACAAACCGACCTGCTTCAGGAACGAGTCCAAAATCTGGAGGCACAGCTTGAAACGTTCAGGTACAGCCTTGAATATTTTGAGGGCCAAAGAACTTTCAAGGCCTTGGTAACCACCCATGGGTGGTTATCCATTGTATTTTGGTTTTAGCCCTGCACACATGACCACAAATGTGTTTCCAAAAAGCTTTTATCAGCACAAACTCTTGCATAAGAGTTGATGCACTACGATGAGTCAAAAATCAAGGCGGATTGCAGTTTTTAAAAAGCAGTTTTTAGGGCATGTTGCAGCCACGCATGAGTCTCCTTTGACAGATGATAATGACCTGCCCTAATAACACAGGTCTGCAGGATTTCCTGCGAACACTTATTAGTCATTTGCTTTCAAGTGTGCAACTGCAAATCATTCTGTTAAAGTCACGCTTCATTCTGATAAATGTCTACTGATAAATGTTCTGTGAGGAAAGATACACACTAAGATAGATACACAGGTTTAGGCAGGTGTGTTGGACTGACACATATTTGCGATGAATGCATGCCAAAGTCAAACACGCTGTGCTGTACTAAGCCTTATACACTATTAAAAAAGGTTCAGATTAGAACCAAGACGTTTTTGTTACAACTTAGTGACACAGAACAACTTTTTAAATGTAAAGACTATTTTCTGTGATGCTAACATTTTGTCTGTCTGTCATTGGTCAGAACAGCATGACAAAACAAACAAACAGACAGTTTGTAAATTGTCACAAACCTAGTGTGTTCACTACATAGAAACAAAAGGAGCTTGATATGGGATAAACTAATTTAACATAAAAAATAAATAAATCAGCTTTAAGTTGCATAATACAGGATCTATGATCTAGTTCTTGAAAAACAAACAAAACAAAAAGCACGAATGAAAAGTGGTGAAAAAATAAAAACATAAACATTAAAGCTATGAAAAGATAAAATGAAAAGACATTAAGAATTATTACTTTACAGCATGATAAACTTTTAAATATCAAAGTATGGTGACGTTAAAACATCTTTCAGCATCAAATGGCCAGATGCCAGAGCAATAAACATTCAGCGCCTATTAACCTGCAATCACTCAAACGAATAGCTGACTTTCATGAGACGCTTTAGAGATGAATGTCTGCCTCAATATTTCATTATTCCTATCACTGACTACCTGTGCAGTGATGTAATCCTCATTCCTCACCTGGAAAAGCATGTTGACACCTGCCCGGTTCCACGCTTGGAAAATCCACACTGTCTGCAGGGCCAGAATTCATACAAGTTCACGCACCGGCAACAAAATGATCCTTAAAAAAACATGATCCTCATGGTTTTGATTCCAAGGCGTTGACTCACCTGCATAAAGGAATATTTTGGGATTTATTTTAGGAGCCGATGCACCTGCGAGGAGCTGAATATAAACACAACAGAGTCTAGATTTCCATCCCCTGCCTGTCGAGAGGAAAGCTTCACTAAAAGAGGTGAAAGATTATAAACAAATATTGTAACAGGATATATACGGTTTAATATTAAAGACTATGAAAGATAAAACATGCATCGCAGTGCATATTTAAGAAAGTACTGATGTTTGCTTTTTTATGACACTAGATATAACTGGATCATTTTCAGCATATTTAATATTGCTCATATTATATGTTCACGCATGTCGCTGTACAGACGACAGCCTGCAGAGGTCGGTAGAGGGTCGCGCAGCCTCCGATGAGGAAGAGGAGGAGAGAGGCCTGGATGAAGGGCAGTGCTGCATCCTGGAGGTGAAACGTCTGATCAAAAGATTGCACGGGTGTGCCAGAGGGTAAACATACAATGATATCAATCGTTGTCCCTCTTTTTGTCAATAAATTCACGCAACCTGTTCACTTACTGGTGTCGCCCAACAGGTGTCAGAAAACAGCCATTTGTCACTGGCTCGTCTCTCAAACCTCCGTCCATAGCAAAGAGGAAAAGAAGGGAAGATTGTGGATTCCTCCTGGAGACGAGGGCGGACATACTGATGCTTGGAGACGGGAAGCTGGGGCGGTGGAAACCGAGAGATTACGTCACTCACTGCTGCAGCTCCAACATAAAGCAAGTGTGACGTCAAATTTGTCTGTCAAAATAATTATTTCATGGTTTAGACGAACAAAAAAAAGACTTTGGCGTGGATTTATAGTGTATCAGGTGAACCAGCGATGAAATCTGTTAAATGTTTATATATTTTTTTTATTTTTGCAAAATTATACAATTAAAATGACATGTTGGGTGAGATACGTCTCGTGTAAATATTTATTATTATATAATGTCTGTTGTTTCGCATGCAATATTAATAATATACTAGGTTTGTCCAAGAAACGACATAAGTCAGTATAACGGGGTCTAAACTGTGTCGTAATCTGATACGTCCACACTGCCACCTAGTGAGTGAGACACTGTAGTGCACTTGTTTGTATGAAAGTAACAAACGACTCTGTTTTGACCCCTAACAGAGAATCTCACGCAAGGCCTTAGGAAAACTCCTAATCGACACGCTACATCTGTGTACCAGAAAAAGCCACGGTGAGAAATCCTTCCATTCTTGTGTCCCAAATTCCTGAATCCGGACAGCCGTTGATTTCCGATCTGTGTTTTCCCTTCAGACTGCACTCCAGTGTTCCAGGTAGTGGACACGCTCTGCCAGCAGTTTCTCTCCAGTGAGCTACTGGATGAACCAGAGGAGGTCATTGTAGGGTCACACACTGGGAACCCGGGTCACCAAAACTCATCTCACCCCATATCCAACCCCATTCTGATGTCCTGCTGAAAACTGCAGATGTCTTTAGTTGCCAGATCAACAGAATTCTTTCAATAACCACAAACCACCATCTGGTCTTTAGACTAACCCTAAAACTTTATTTTCTATACTTTTAAGGGTTTAAGGGTAATTTTTAATATTATGCATGTTATTTATTTATAGTTATATAATGTATATTGCTACAAAATAAACAGTATCTTGGTAACGGGGTGAATGACAAAAACATACTAAATATAACTTATTTTATACCCTGTTCTTGTGAGCTTGTATTTTTAATTCCAGCATTAAGAGAAATCAACAACATATTAAATGGTCACATGATTCAAAATGTTACTCCGGTCTATGTAAGACATTAAGATGATATGTGTGCTGCATAAAACACAGATCTCTATATGAGCTGTGATGTTTTTTCACATAGCCCTTAATCTCTCCGTGAAATGTTTCATTCTTATACGAATCTCTAACAAAATAATTGTATAAAAGTTATATTTATTATGATATATTACTGAATGTATTAGATAAGCTAAAACAATAAAACATTTTAAACAAACCATTAGGTGAAAATATTAAAAATATCCTGTCAAACAAGTAATCTGTGAGATGTCACAATATTAAATCTGTAAGATATGATGTCATTTTCAGGTGATGGTGTCACATATCCACACCCCTCTGTTACAGTGTATCGCCTTACTGAGATGAAAACAAGACAAAGCAGTTTCTTATAAAAGAAGTTCAAAGAGCTGGCAACTTACATTTATCACAAAGACAAGATAAATCACCTCTATTATGTACAGTAACAGAAAACCAGTTTGGTTACTTTATTGGAATAAATGTGGAATCCAAACTATTGCATTTGTGCTGTGAGACATGGAGTATAAATTAAAGCTGTGCTTTATAAAATCTATATGTACACACACACACACACACACACCACACAATGTATTGTATTTTATTATATTTGATATACTGCATTACAAAATATCAAATTGGTGTCTGCAAACAAATATTGGTAGAACCTTCTCAGAATTAACTGCAACCAACTAGTTCAAAGAGAAAATCAAAGTTCGTTCTGAGGACGTTCTAGCAATGTTTGTTTGTTATGTAATACAACGACATGCCTCTGTTATGACACATCGAGGCGTCCATTAAGTTTAGGCTACTGTACGTGACAGCACATACTAATATATTACATTTATCTCATGGCTGCGGTTGCTGGTTCTTTTGTTGTGTTCCTTGGAGAACGTCCAATCAAAACATCTGTCAGAAGACAATGACTCTCAGTCTGTGTGTCACAAATAAGGCACACTGTGTTCTGAACACAGCTAAGTGTTGCTGGGACGTAAATGCTTGAGCTTGTGAATTTTCTTTAACAAGGTAGAAGGAAGAAGAGCAGTAACATTATAATATTTAGACCCTTTTATAAATTTTTTATAAATATTATTCCGTTAGAAATCAAAATATTAGACCAAGTTCCGACTGAAAACTGTTTTTTTAGTCATGTCTTCAGTGTGATTGTGTTGTGATTTTTAATGGCTGTAGCACTTAGTCAGTCGCACTTAGAGAAACTACACAAGTGATATCTCTTTAACATCTGTTATCTTTTCTGGACAGCAACAAGATTAAACCGAGTTTCAAAACAAATTCTGAAACTTCTAAAAAGGTCCAAATGTTTTTTGAAATCACTGCTGTTTGTGGAAATCTTGATAGTTTCTCTATCTACATCCAGAATGGTTTTGACGTCATTTTATCCCTGCACACTTATATCTGTGTCAATCTCCTTTATTCCTATTAATCCTACTGAGACAGAAATATAACTGCTGAGCTGTGAGTCTGACTAATTCTCACTCCTGCAATATGATTGATAAACATGCAACGTTGTCTAATAATTCACAAGCAAACAGAGTAATGTTGTGAAAATATTCTAGCCACAAGGTCGCTGCGGTGACATTTGACAAATGTAGCACGTAAACATTTGAAAAACATTTGAATGTTGCCAAAATGTTTGCTAAACAGCCCTTATCTGTATCTGTTGTCCTTGATGAGAGAGTCAAATAAATACAGGCAGGTACGAAATAATATAATCTTTATTTCCAGCAAGTTACAAGTACCACGGTTAAAACCCCCTGACAGTGTCAGACTGAAGCAGCTGGGGCAGAACTGGTGGGGTGGGGTAGTAAGATGGTGGCAGAAATAAACTCAAATAACCACATACCAGCACAATCACCCAAACCTTTTGGGTCGCCTGTTAGAACTAGTTCTGGTCGCACAGTTTCAACCTTTATATTCAAAGTTTCTTTAAAGGGTTGGTGTAGTAGATGACAAACGCCGATTAATCTCTGTGAAGGTAAAAAGGGGACATTTGATACATATAAGACCACCTCCAACAAACAGTCATTATTTTCTAAATCCATCTGGGTCTTCATTTGAACTTCAGACTGATGATTGATCATCATACACAAATCAACTGTATACAAAATTAAAATCAATGCAATGAATTAAAAAAGCTCATATACAAAAAAAACAAACACACAAATCAAAGATCCTATGAAATCTACGAGCTTTGCTTATGGTTTGTTAAGGCAGATTATGCTGAATTCAACGAACCAAATTGAGTGTGAGGTTTCCTGGATATTAGGCACCAAACTTTGATATATTTGTTAAAGTTTATCGAGCAAAAAAAAACAAAACAACGTGCAGTAAACGTCTCTACTGGTCCGATGCAAAGAAAAATAACAATGGAAACATAGAACAAAATAAACAACTTATTTATAGAATAAATATATTATGTACAAACAGCTTTGTCGCATCTATAGAAATAAATAAACAAAGCTTCCCGTCACCTGAAGAAAAATACACAACTATTGAGAGCTGTCATAGTTCTGTGGCAGCACCTGTTCAGTTGCACAGGCGTCGTGACGTTTTTGTGGGACGCGTACAGCAAACGCGACCTCTTGTGGCAACTTCTGACATTACAGTACGTCTTGTGCACAGTGATGTATCTATTCTGTAAATAAACACATTAGCCACAAACAAAAAAACAAAACAGACAAATCAGCGTTTGTATAGGATTTGTCACTTACAGTAAAAAATAAAGGGGAATATGTAGATAATGAAAAGATAGTTTTATGATCAATGCATTCTTTGTGTTCTGTGCCCGGTATGATCTGTTCTGTTGGCCCCAAAGCCAGAGTTATATATAATGCAAACTGGTGAGATACCAACACAAGGGAGATATTTCAGCCCTTAAGTTACACAAGGCTAACATTACAATTAACAAACACATTGTTGATAACCGGAGGTCAGTTGCTCTTATAATAACGTCTGTCTAGAAAGCATTTAAAGACAGTCGTATTAGTGATCTGGCAACTACTGATAAAATATATTTATTATAGATGAGTACTGAGGTACAGATTAGCTCCTAGCAATCGCATTAGCTATTCAAGTATTTCTGAGTGGCATTAATTTCATTAAAAAAATTCAGTATAAAATAAAATATTGTAAAGATTTGAATTAAGCTTCCAATCACATTCGGACAGCAACTCATTCTGAGATTAGCATGTATCATGCAGTGGTATAAATGTCAAAATAGCCCTTTTAAAACGATTTTTTGCACGATTCTTGATATTAAAAGCTTTTGAAGCAAAGTGTTCTCTATCTGAGCAGGTGATTTCAGTTCAAAGGAACAGAGAGTTAATTTTAGTGACATTTTTCTGAATAAATCGATTTTTTTTCTTTTTTAAGTAACTTTTTAGTGTAAGTCTATGACTTTCGTATTACTAGTCCATGACCTTAACCAGCATTTTAACATGATCGACATTCAGGGGGGTTTGTATTTATAGACTAATTTCATTCATTCATTCACTGGATGGTGGATAGTAAAGGCATTACTGAACACACCAGAACAGAGCTGAGTGTTTAAAGGCAGAGGAAATCACTGTTTTGTGTCCGATTTTAGCTTAAGAAGCACAATTTGATGCATTTGCATGATGGCAACAGCTGCCAAGGGTTGTTACCAAAATGGACACCAATCGGACTTAAAGATGAGTTTAAAAGTACGCGTCACCTTTGTCATTTGTACCAGTAACTCGAGCGCAGTAGGTTTAGGAATATGCATGCAAGAAATTTAGATTTTCTGTTACTTTTTAAGATGTGTCAAATTAGTTTCCTTGCACAACTGGTCCTGTGTTTTGTTCATGATAAATACATGAATTTTCCAGCATATTACGTCCATGAAAGAGATTTTGAAGCTTAAACAGAACTGAGAAGCTTATGACAATCTTCCTGACCTAGAAGACTTCTGATTGGCTGAAACTGTTGTGTACGTGAACCTACACAATGAAAGCAAAGTCTGATACTTTGTCGATTAAGTGGTGAGCGTCAACAACCCGAGACCTCAACGCATTACACAAGGATTTCAGGGATTTTAAAGAAAACAATGAAGTTCTCTAAGTGATGTTGGGTTACTTTGTCTTTTTGTAACCACAAATAGATTTATAGACGCTAATTTAGATGCTGGAAATGTAGCATTATCTGTTAAATGTTTAGGGTGATCACTACTGTATTTTACAGTACTTTACTGTACTGTACATGTACTGTACTTTACTAATAAATAGGTCCCTGGTTAGCTTTAGCTTCTGCCAATTTATTAAGACCAAGGTGGTCCATCTTCTCATAAGATGATGTTTCCCAATTCAACACATCTGGAGTATTTAAAAACATTTGTTGTTTTTTTGCCCCTTATGACAAATTTCAAGTTTAGCTTGGTGTCACATGCAGTCAGTGCGACTGGCCGTAAATCGGGCTGAACATCCCCATTGAAAAATAATGAGGATTTTTGTTCTCCCGATGGCTAAAAAACAAAAATTACAGCTCAATTCTAAAGCATAATGTCTTAAGTCATCGATATAATCATGGTAGCCATTGTAGCCATAACAATATAGATATTATTTCTCTATGTGGCATTATAAATAAAGACTTTTGTATTGCTTGGACAGAGTCAATAGGAAACAGGGTGGATTAATCGCCCACGTCTGCGTCCCGGTCTCCAATAAGCCACAGGATGTGGAAGCACAGGGCCAGGAAGCCCGTTCCCAAAAGATCTCCCAGGGCCGTCAAGTAGGGAATGGAGAAATTGTCTGGATCCATCCCACGACGCCACATCCAATTGACCATCCAGTCTGCCAGGTACAGCAGGATCATCACCTGGATAGGGAAAAGGAATTTTCTGGAAATGCTGGAAAACTGGGATCCAACCAATTCTAACCAGTAGCCACAGAACAGTTTTAAGGTCTCCAACCACTCACAAGTTCTACCCAAACATATTCTAGAGCCGGACACAACTAGTACAACTAGTACAACTAGTTTAACGTTTGTTTTATCTTATTGAAATATTTTAAGTCATCTTCAGACATTTTGAATAGACCTTATTAATTTAATAATTTGTTTTATATAAATAGACAAATTATTTTTTGGAGTAAAATGCCAGAAACAACATTTACACACCGTACGGAGAGAGAGAGACGCATGGCTTTACCTGAAGCAGAGCTGCTGCCAGATAAAACGCGATGAAGACGTAGGTGAGAGTGGTGTGTCCGCCCTGCATAGAGTTAATGGTGTACAGAAAGACCAGGTGACCAGGAGCGACCAATAGGAAAAGCACCCTGGCAGAGCGTGAATTCACACCTGTTTGAAAAAGAAACACAACATTTAACTGCGTATCAATTATTGATATAGAAGCGCAACCGACACAACACACACAAACATGCTACTAACAACAACAGTGACATCAAAGCTTATAACAAATTTGATTGGTGTGTTCAGAGCATATTTACCCAGAATGCTCTTTTCACTCACCTGACCCAAAGAATGAGCTCCAGGGGGTGGGGCATTTCCGTGGAGTCGGGTTGGGCTCGGCTATGGGCAGAGCGTTCATGTGCAGGTAGGTGGAGATGCGACTGGCTTGTACCGCCACCAAATTTCCACCCACACCTGATGGGAAACAAACAAATGATTAAATTGTACAAACTTCTTTTCTGCTGTTTTTCAGTATGAACTAGTAAATAAATCGGTGACAGGAATAAGAAAAGGAAACTCACCGTTGATTACTGGAGTGAAAACCGCCATACCAGCAAAGTTTGGGTTGGACACTGTTTTATCCAAAATAAGGCCACCGACACTGTTTTAAAAGTATGAAGATTATGTAAATACAGTGTGTGTGTCTGTCAAACTATTAATATCTGTAGGAGGAATAGAGTTTCTGTCTATTTAGTGCATTACAGAATATCACAATCCTATAATAGCTAGAATGCTGTCTTAGTAGACAGCTGCCTTTATAGGGTGTAGACAGCGAGGGAGCTCAGTATGTTTTGGAACAGAGCTAAATGTACAGATGATTGACGAATGACAGTCAGCCGTCCATCATCATCTAAAAGGAATTGGAAACATCTTCAATTGGAAACAATCAGTGGCCTGTTACCTGCTGATCGCCATGGCGATAATGACAGGTTCCCACCCTGAATAGAGCACTTCTCGTGTTGAAGGTATTCGCCGGGCGATCAGAACCCAGATGGGTGTCAGGGCAACGAAGAAGGCACAAACCATTGGGTTGGCATAGTCATTAAAATCTGTCAGGAAAGACATTTAGCAGGTTAGCTGAACTAAATTTATTCAACATTTTTATTTAGTCAAACCTGATTAAATGATATAATTAGCACCAAACAGAGTTCAGATGGTCACAAAAATAAAGTTAGTTAGAAACATTAAAAAACACTTTTAAATGGTTTACGTGCAAAGAGATTTAATAAGTCTTGGACAAACACAAACATGCAATTTCTGTTTACCATAAATGTCATGCATTTAAACTCACAAGCACAGCAAAACACAAATGGAGTCAGCCAAAAACTCGATTTACAATAGATGCATTTTTGTGGTGATTCAATGCCATAGAAACAGGCATTGTTCCGCTTGGACAGTCTCATTTCAGAGAAAATTGTGACAACTGACGGCCAATAGCAGTCAATAAGAGACAAGCCAAAGCCACTTACAGGCAAGCCTCTAATTTTTGTAAAAATAGCAAAGTGCTATTTACACTTTTAAATGAAGAAAGGAAACAAAAATACTTAAATAAATAATAAAAATATCTTTCTATAGCTTCCAGATTTAAATCATTACATATTTAGTGGTTAATATCATAACTAAGTATATTAAATTGTTGCTATTTTCTAATGAACAGTTTATTGTAAAACTTTGAACGCCCGCCATGATGTCACAGCCAATTCTGATTGGCTGACGCTCCTCACGCGATGGAGTCTAACTGTTCCTTCAATGGCAGATTAGCGGAGTTTGCTAACTATCTCCCAATTATAACAGAATATCAGACAGATATAACAGAGATGAAACGCGCGCTAGTGCACCAAAGTAACGCAGGAAGCAGGTGGCAGTACGAGTTTCGACACGCCTGACATGATCTGCTGCGCTCTACCGTGACTCAGCACAGCGAGTCGAGGGACTCTGACCGAACGTTTAACTCATGCGACTCAAAAGTAAACAAAACCCACATGATAACTCTCACTGGGATGAAAGGTCAAAAACACTGTGACAAACTCCACAAACACTGCAGAGGCTTTAGCTGGTGTTAACACAACTGATGATTTTAGGATGTAAGAATGCTTCTGTTAACAAAAAAATTGTTATTTTTAAAGTTTAAGGGATGTTTAAAAAATCTAATTTTCTAGATGTTGTATTAACGTTACTTCTTGGATTTGAGAACGTTGTTCAAACATTGTTTTTCAAGGCAATGTTTTGAAATGTTTCACTAACTACTTAATAAATAAAGTTTTTAATATTTAACTTTGAAAAACGTTACCGCAACAATGTCTTTGATAACACTGAAAAAACCTTTAGAGAATGTTAACCAACATTCTGGGAATTTTTGTGAATTGTAAATGAGCACCAAATGAAACGCAATAACAACAGTCTTAACGTCTTAAAAAACAGGTGTACGGTCAGTGTATACATGTACACATTGCGTACAATAAGTGAAGCATAATTAAAAGCATGGGAGGAAAAGAGGCGGGGGCTTTAAAATGAGCAAACAACTTCTAAAGTCAGGTGACTGAGTGGAAGTTGTAAAATGAGTGATAAGCTTTAACAACTTGGTGAGTTTAAACAGGTTATGGGAAGTTAGAATGTTTACAAAGACTGCGCTAGTTAACAGATGTCTTTAAGTGTGTTTGTGCTAAACTGCAAAGTTCAGTATTTAAGCAGAAGTCACGGTAGCAATAAAACACAATAAACAGTCACGTTTATAATCCACTCACCGAGTTCCTTATAAAGGCCTGTACTGATGCCCGCCAGCAGAGCCAGTGTGATCAGGTCACCCAGACTGGCAGCAATGGGGGTGGCAACGTTATCTGGATTAATGCCAACCTTCCTGGACGCAACAATAACTCCAATCATAATAAGACCTGGCCGGAACAGCAGAGGAGAGATTAACCGCATTAGTGTTGAAACATTGGAATTAACACAGGAGATTGTGTTAGTCTCAAACAATAAAAACCAGGCTTCTCCGATTCTGACGGCTCCTGTTTGGAGGCTACGCTTGTGCTGTAGTGTTGAAATGAGGCCTTTCAGGTTAACAAAATAAATGTTTTATTTCATTAGACGGTACTTGGCTATAGTGGCACAACTAGATTGTACTTTTTGAAAAACTTTTAAAGTTGATAACACAATTTATTTGTTTCCACAAATTATACACAAAAAACACACAACAAAAACACAATAAAAAAACAGTAATATTTTGCAAAAACATTGATATGTTTGCATATTCTGTTGCTATTTATAAAACAAACAATACACAAAAAACACAACAATACCTAAAATCATAAATGGTCAGATTTTGGTTTGTGTGTTTTTGACCACGTTTTTGTAACTCAATTGGTAAAAAATTGCAGGTTTAAATTACGTTTACGTTTTATCACACATAATAATAAAAAAGACTGATTTCATCACATGATGTTCCCACATATGTTGTTGTTTAATTCAATCATAAAGTGTCTCACCTAGAAGCAGAGAAGCTATGAACGCGGTCGCCACGCTGCTGGCGCAGAGCAGCACGGCATGACCGATCTTAAAGTTGCCCTCTGGAATCCAGCCAAAAATGACGGCGGCGATAGACGCCAGAAAACCGACCACAGTGGCCTGAACCTGCGGGCAGAGGGTCATCGTGATCTCACACACCTGAGCTCAAAGTCTTCCGTCCTGTTCATGTCATGTTTGCTTTGTTCTGCAGTTAGCGCGTGACATTATCGGGGTATCACCCAAGAAAAGGCTGTCTAATCCTTACATAATCATTCTGTTCAACATGCAATGCGGAAAGGCAAAGTTTGCACGATAAACGTTAGAAAGACGTTTTGAAAACAGTCTCCAACCTGAATGAGCGCTAGATTTCCCATGATCATTTTCCACATGTCCTTTGCTGAATCCATTTGTCCAATGTTAGCCTGAAGGGGAACAACAGAGAACACAAAAAAATCAATTTATAAATGTTTATAAATAGTTTAATCACACACACTTTCTTTGCTATCATTGCTTTGGTGCATGAGAAATTTTTTTGTTGTTTGCGTGTTTTGATCACATCCAATACAACCATCTATGGAACAAAAAATGACAACATTAAGTTATTGAGAGGTTATTGAGTTATTATTGTTAAGGACACCAATGGACCTCATTTCAATACATCTCACTGTTGTTTATATTTCATCAGTTCACAGTTTGTTAATTAAATTCTTTAGATTTTATCAAAATGTAGCAACTTTCTTTGATTTTGATTTGCAACTTTTCATATAATGTAACCATCATATAAAGTTTTAAAAAATCTGATAAAGATTAAATTGATAAAGTTAAATCTTGTATTCCTCATGTCACACTGCAGAAGATAAATTTACAAAATATTTCAACTTCCCTGATTTCTACTGTTCACACAAACAGGTAGCTGTGTCCCAACTAACAACAATGGTTGAGCAATGACTAATTTTCGGGAAAATCAGTCGACAAATGGAGGCTGTTTCTTCAGTGTCAGATTAGCTCCCACAAAAAAGTTGTAAGCTAACAATAAAAAGAGATATTTTAAGTGTTTGAACAAATAATAACCTTCAGGAACTATATGAAGGACAAAGGTGGCTCCTGATTGGACGATTCCCCCATGAACACCAAACAATGAAACATAGAGGCTGGATATCTATGTATTTTGCTGGCTGTGTGTCAGGTGCCTCTGGGCCGAGTTTCCACCAGAACAAACCCGGGTCAGTTCACGAGACAAAAGAGGGTTTGATGAGCTGGACAGATGCGTCTCATCTTGCTCTCGCTACTTATCTCATCTCTCTCAGAACACAGACTCATGTCAAGTGGATCCAACACCACAGTGGGTTCTGTGTCATGTATGAGGCCTTGCTTGACCTGGACCCGCTCAACCGGGTCAAACACTACCTGCCTTTAATCAATCCAGTCTTTGTGTCCTAGAATATAATAAAAACTATATATTAAACTATATAAAAAAAAACTATATTGAAAACTTAAAAAACTAAAAAAAACAAACTATATTAAAAAACAAACCATTTTAAAAACACTATTTATACAAAAATAAAGTTTTGGTTTTTATTAGGTTGTAAGAACGTTTTCCTAACATTTCATTAAGTATCAAAACACGGTACTATGTAATGATAAACGTTCTAGGAATGTTTAAAAACATTTTTAACCATTGTATTTATATTATTGTCTGGTTGTAAGAACGTTGTTTAAATCTGTAATGTTTTAAAATGTCCCACTAACAACTTAAGATAGTTGTTAACAACTTCTAAAATAGTTGTGCTAACGTTACTGCAAATACGCTTTTAAAAACATTTTGAAAAAGAACGTTGACCAACATTCTGAAAACGTTCCCAGTTAGCTGGAAAGCAGCTTTATGCACAGAAGTGTAGAGGAACCAGCGCTTTTCCTCAATGAGACAGGAAGTACAATAACCGGAGTGCGTGGGCAGAATGTTTCTTACAGCCAAGCGTTCCTATTCAGAGATTCAGTCCACCTCACTGTAGCTGCTATAAAAGAGCTGTAGTACTTCTGAGCTTCCTGTGAACTGCGGTGCTTAACTGCTGAAAACCCCCAACCACACATTTCTGTGTGACAAAACAAAACTAGATTTTAACACTTTCTGGAGAAAATGCGAGAGGTGCTTTCCCATGCAACTCGCCACCACGATGCTGCGCTGTTTGAATGGTTGCCAGGCATTATTGCGCGGTTGCTTAGGTGATCGGAGTGGTTTTAGCATGTTTTACTGCGACTGCTAGGGTATGCTAGGTGACTGTTATGGGCTAAAGTCAAAAGATCCTTAGTTAAAAAACTTAAAAAAAAACTGAGTTGTAAATTATAAGTACATTTCTGAGTTGCAAGAACATTTTTGTAACATTTCTATTAAGTAACAAAAACATTTAAATTCTATAAACATTCAAAACATCCTGTTTTTTAGACATTGTATTAGCAATATTATTTGGTTACAGGAACATTACTCAAACATTTTTTAATTGAGGAATAACGTTTTGTTGGTATATTGATATGTAACAAGTTCACCTAATGTTAATGCAAAATATTTCTGATACCTTTAAGAGAACGTTTAAAGAATGTTATGTTCTGAGAATGTTTCCTGTTAGCTGAGTTTAATGTGAAGCTACTCAGAACTCGCTGGTGAAATCCCTAAACCTGTAAACTTTGAGCAAAACTAACAGTGACACACTTTCCAACAAATGGCCACATAAAGTCTTAACAGGTGTTTCCATGTCTGAATCATTCTGATCTATTCTGGGGAAAAGAGCAAAAATGACATCCATTCATTCTCATTTCTGCTTTGGCTCCGACTACAATAATAGCAAATTAGACTATATTAGAAATTTCCTGCCCAACAGGATGAAGGAAAAAGCAGGACAGGCTGTTAGGGGGGGGGGGTTCTTGTGGATGTCTATGTGTAAGTGAATCAAGTGTGTGTGTGTGTATGTGTGTGTTTGGCAAAAGGAAGGAGTTTTTGAGTCAGTGCCAACAGCCTGCTGCTCGCTAAGGTGACTTCTCCGCTGGTCACGCCAATTCGTCCGCAGTGTGCCCTGCTTTAAGGAGCGCTCACACACATTCACACACACACGTAGCGTGAGGGGGAAACATGGCTGGCTCAGAACTGTGGCTACTGCTGATGCACGCTAGGAACCAGACGCTCACTGATAAGTGCGGGTCCAGGCCGTGCGATAAGCTGTGGGCAGGTCGTTCTACGCAAAACAAGGCAGAGATTACACACACAACACGTTTGCAAGCCGAAAAACGGCACAATTCTGAAGCGGACATGGGGGGAACTGCTGGCGGGGAGAGTGCAAAGACACGTAGCATTTAATCTGGTTTTTGGGTGTCAAGCGTAGCTCAGATAAAACTGCATGTGGCGGAGGGCCGTGGATTAAGTACTTTGTATTGTAGAAGCAAGATAAACGCTCACATTACAGTTAACATTTTGACAAACAAGCCGTCAAGTAAGGAGATAAAGGGCTTATGGCATGTAATATTTAATAGGATAAAAGACACATGACTTAAGTCACACATGATTTAATATTTCTAGACGAGACCATAAGTCACCTGCCAGGGATTGTGAATCGGTACAAAGGCAAATAACTAGTTAATAGTTTAGACTATTGACAGCCACAACCAATTTAAACAACCAAATTGAAAAATTTAAACATCAAATTTAACATTCTTAATTCTTCAATAAACTAAAAATATATTTTTTAAAGATTTTAAGATGTAAATGTTAAATCTAATGAAGCTGTGGACCCTAGTGCAGAAACAGAGTCCATGCAGGTCCAAATGTTGACGAATAGGATCTTTAGAATGAAATAGGACCCTCCCACTAATGCCAACCAATGGTGGTTTGATTTTTACTAGAGGTTACTGACTATAAAACAACCTTATTAATGTGCCTCAACTTCCTGTTAAAAAAAGAAAGAAACTGTCAAATCATGTCACAGAAACATAATTGGGTCAATCTGTAATCCCTCCTAAAAACCACAAACAAACAGAATCACTTCAGATGTAATATGTAAGAAAAATGGGGTCATGTGGGTCTAATTCATGCTAAGAAAGGAATTCTTTCTTTTTTGAGGTAAGAGCATTAGAAACCAACAGTGTTCTTAATCTGCTGATAATTAGCTGGGCCTCCTAGCATGAAAAAATCAGCTAAGCACTTTGTGTTGATTTACAGCTTACAGTCGACTCAGGGCTGCGGGGTCAACATTTTCCATTTACCTGATCACTTGAAAGTCTGAGATGAACTGTGTGTGTGTGTGTGTGTTTGCGTGTGTGTGACTGCGTGTGTGAGACGGTGTGTGTGTGTGTGTGTGTGAAAGGATGCTTATCTATGCAAAACTAGCCAGCAGAATGCTAGGGTGTTGATTGGGGGATGCAAGCTTATTCTGGGTGGTTGCTAGGGAGTTGCTAGGTAGACTGTAGGAGTCTTGTTTGGTGATTTTTGGCCCGAGGTAAAAGTGGCTCTACAAAGTGTGAGACGATACAGGATGAGAATAAATGAGTTTAGAGATTTAGGACAAATCTAACTCTGTATTTTTAAAAACAATAGTGGCATCTTTCAGAAATCATAGTTAATGTTTACTTTTAAATGTTGAAACTGGAAAACAGCATCACCAGACAGCATGTAAACAGCTCTCAGACTATCATGGCTTTCTCTAAGAGTCTGTTATGATTAAACATGCAATCTTGTGGCCGTGACCGAGGGAACCAGCGCTTCTTTAGAATGTCTGGAGATCCCACAGACCTGGCATGTTCGGCTGGAGTACCCAGCATAACTAAGGGAAATTGTAGGTTTCACTGTTAAAACAATTTGGGAATTTAGGAACAACATTTGCTGTGATCTCCCATATATCTGATCATCCAATCAGAATTCACTTTCTTTGTTATCAGTTTTAATGAATGCAAAGTAGCAAATTACTGTTTCCATGATACTGTGATTTTATGTTCTTCTAAACAACCTACCGCAGTGGACAGTCTGGATGCAAGGGTCATCTCCAAGTTCCCCTTTAGACCCAGAAGAGCAGGAACCAGGATGAAGACCTCAGTAACTTCTGTGAACACCGTCCAATGCTGCCAAATAAAGAGATATGGTACAATTATGACCATCACATCCAAAATCAAGCTAGACATCTGCTCAAAGCCATGTTAGAAGCTGATTTCTGAAGACACCCCATTTACTGTCACTTTCTTTTGATCATGAGCTGCAATTTGATCTTCTTATCTCCTAGAATTGATTCTTCTAGTTTGGATAATGGTCTGATAAAACCTAATAACTGCTACAGCTTCCAAAACATTACAATGAATATTCATTACAAATCAAAAAAAGAAAATAAGGTCTCTTTAATATCTCAAATATTTCTCTCCAAGATGACAAACGTTTGTCTCTTGGTTCTCACTTCAGAGTTTTGGAAAAGATGTCAATAATGTGTCAAGCTGTGATTTTCCAAGTCTGCAATTAAACTTTAATATACATTTTCACATCAAATTCTTCCAGATGAAACAAACTGAGCTATGCTAGACATATTAAATATTATACTTTCTACTCCTGCTATATGCTACTACACCCAACAAATGTCTCATCTGACTCTATTTTTATTTCTCCAAAGAATGTTTAGGGAATGTTAAATTAGGTCAGTTGATACCTGCATACATCTGAACTTCTTTCCAACCGCCAGTGTGAGATGTAAGGCTGAAGTTGATGACTCTAGCAACTGGATGCCTGTTTTTTTCCATTAGGCTGCAGTGTCTTAGATGCAATGCAGTAGCAGTCAGCGCAGATCAATACTTAAAGTAGTGCTTTATCTATAGACTGATTCCCTATGCTGCAATTACAGCACCGACACCGGCCCACTAGATCAATTCTAGACCCTGTCAGCACATACAGGGTGGGCTAAATGGAGCAATACTGCTAGTTTACAAAAACTGAAGCATGTCCGTTCAAATACACTCATCCAAATTTCATAGGTTGTTTTCCTAAAAGTGCTCACAGTGTGCCTCTTTATTAAAACATCTCACCATATAGTTGAGTTTAGCCAGTGTTTGGGACATAATTATTTCTTTGTTCTTTGTGCTAAAGCCTGTTTGAAAACAATCCTTTCTTGCATTTTCATTCGGTGCTGCTAATGGCGGAGAAATGACACGCTTCACATTTAACTACCAACATAAACCAACAAAAAACATCATCCACAAATAGCGGCAAAAGTGCTAGTTCAGGAGTCTGAGCTGTGTAGCTTTCAGTGGGTGGGTTTGATGGCCATTTCTTTTCTCTTGAGTTTTTGGCAACTCAGGGGCCACTTTTAAAAAAAGGACGAACATCAATTGAGAGCTGGCGTTTGGCCACTTTGTCTTTGGTTTCCTTTGACTAAACCTTCTCTGCTCTCTCTCTCCGTCTCCCTCCCCTAGTATGATGTTGTCTTCAGGGAACAGTGCAGTCCTGGCTATTGCCCCCATGTGCCTCCCTGGGTTCTGCGAACTGGACACACAGCGGTACAGGCATGCGACCGGAGGGGGGGCTCGGATTGCAGGATTGTGTAATGTTGGCTGGCAACACTCCACAGTTCCAGCACCTTGGTCTCCAAGGCTCAACATATAAGGTCACAGAGGAATTCTAAGACGCACAAGGAACCTGGGTGGTGCTTAAACGCCGGATAATCTGTGGCGGTGATCACCATGCATGCTAAACTTTACCCACCTGTACCATAATTGCTTACCAATTCTCTAGAGGCTTTATTTTGCTGGTTGGTAGTTCAGCAGGAAGTCCTAGCAGAACTTGCTAAACTGTTAACCGGCTGCAATCTGTCAGCTATGCTTGTGATATAATAAGAAAGTGTGAGAGGAACCCTGAGATACGATCGAGAGTGGAAAGAACCACACAGATGTTTACAAAAAGAGGCTAATGGAGAGTTGCAGAAAGCAAGACAGGTTCTGCTGTCTGTCTGAACAGATTCCTGTCAGAATGAGATGTGCTAGACCTTCACTGGCTTCCTGTCAGGTTTTAATGTTCAAGCTGCTGCTTTCCTGGAGGTAAAAATAGTTTAGCTCACATTTGGTTCTTGTCTGACTAGAGAACTTCAAGCACAATGGATTCAATATAAATGTCAGAACACCCAATCCTCCGGATAAACTAGTTTCAATGCTGGTTAGAAGGTGTGTCTCTATTATATGGTAAATGAATGCCTCATAGCTGATTCTACAATGCGCTTTTGAAGAATACACAGTTAAAACTGTTTCACTCAATTGTCTTTAAGCCGCTCCATGGCTTTTCTGTGAAAACAATAGCAACTGCTTAATCACTCACACAATCACATTTTAGATGTGTGATGTCTTACTTTCCTAAGAAGAAAGCTAACAGTAGACATTTTAATGCATTGAGGACCTGTTATAATAAAGGTTTCCAATTTACATTAGGTGTGTGTGTTTAAACAGAGTACCTGGAGTCATCTGGCCATATCTTAATAGATAAGGCTACTGGGAACAAAAACAATTATTAATAATACACAAAAATATTATTATGATTATTATCAGCTGTCATTTTTGCATCAGCCAGGGATACAACAAAAAAATGTGTCCTGTAATGTGTATCTGTATACTGGCCTTTTGAAGGCATAGATTGAATTTAGTAGCAGTAGAAATTTACAGTTACAGTAACTGTAAACATTTGCAGTATTAAAGTTATAGCAGCCAAAAGTTATTATCATAAATTGTAAAAAACTGTGAACTAAACACATTCTAAAAATGATACGACTGACAATAAAACGTTTTCTTACTGTAATGTAGATTAAAATCAAGGATGTGTGTAAGTTTGCTTGTAAATTTAAAAAAAAAATCACACCAAACCTAAGACTAAAAACTCAACCCCCCCCCCATTTGACACCCTGTATTTTGTACTCCATTAAAACACTGGTAACACACACTGCAATATACAAAGTCTTAAATCCAACTGAAAATGTCAATTCTGAGCAAATGGATACAGCGGACCTCATCTTTATTAGGATGACCTTAACAAAAATATGCAACCTGCCTGTTGGGCTAGAGTCATTTTTAACAGACCGATCTATCTGTCTAGCCCTTTCAGCAGTTTTAACCTTCAATGGTATTTTTCACCCACATGGAACAGATACCATTATCTGACAACTCGATTTCCATCAATTTCAACTCACAGCATGCGGTTAAAAGCGGGGAAGTCCCCTCAAAGTCAATGCATCTTTCCAGGTGCTTATTTGGAAATAATTGGTACACCACCTAGATCCATTATCTGAGAACAGCTAATGTGTGTTCTGCTGGTCCCAGTGTACAAACATCTGAAAATAACATTTGAATAACTAATGGCTTTCTGGCTAAAGGCATCACAACATGCAAACAACTCAGAAAAGGTGATGTTGACTTTAACAAAAACATTTTGTCAGTATAAGTCCCTCTAAAATGACACCATCTGCCAAATGTAAAATGCCAATTAATTGAGGTATCCCAGACAAAAATCTCATTGTCTGAAGTTAGTTAATCAACACATTAAAAGTTTAAATGCTTCTTGAAATGAGCGACCACATCTGTGAAAGGACATTACACCAAAATCTAATAGCTATTCCTATAATATCAATTCCTACTTGTGAATGTAGGTTTAAAGTTAGCTTATATTGCAAAATAAATTGTTCAATGCTCTCATTTGTAAGTCACTTTGGATAGAAGCATCTGCTAAGTGAATAAAAGGAAATGTAAGGCTTTTATAGACTTTTTCAGACTTTCTGTTATGAAAGTTATTGTTAAAAATGTTGAAATCGCTATATTCTATATATTCTCTATATATTCTATAGTAGCTTTAATAATGTATAATATTTTTTACTAACCTGCACAATATCCAGGACCATCCCGGCCGCCACCGTTCCAAACCCTGCCAGCAGGAAAGGGAACAAAACCTGGAGTCCAATAGAGAAGGATGTTTCTTTAAGTGGAGCCGGAGGAACCGGGCTTTGGTCCGTACTAGTGTCGTCACTCTCGTTGCTTTGGCTGGCGTTCTCCAGGAGCGCGTCTTCCTCCCTCTGGCCTTTAGCGTTGGCGCGACAGTCGAGGTCCGTCATGTCTGGCCGTTCGCTCTGCTGGTCATCATGGTCCGGTAGGGTGGTCACCTCCGTGAGTTCGTATTCTCCATTTTGGGGGACCTCCTCATTTTTGTTGGGTAGTATGACTGGATGGACCGACCCGTTGGAGTGGTGGTACGCAGGCGGCTCCTCTTCCTTCTTCATCTCTATCCGTTCTGTCCCAGTGGACATGGTGGACAGTTTGTCTTGATCTTTTGACCAGAGTACCATGCGGAGGCCTTTAGACGTTAAGTGTCAATTAAGAAGAAACCGATAAGCCTTAAGCTTTTGGTTCAGTTTAGGTCAGCGGTTCACCTGAACTCTGGAGATAATTTATCCCATTAAAGATGGTAGGCGCTGCTAAATGAACGCGTGCCGAGCATCTACAGGTTAATGTTGTGGGGCAGGTGTACACGCCGTCTCCTGGCTTGTGTAAGATCCTGCCTAAACTTGGGTAGCATGCAAATTATGTTCTCCATTCAAAGTTATTTTTCTTTTAGAGCGTAACAGTAGAAGCTGACATTTTAGTCTGTGCAGGAAAAGATCCAAGTGAAGTCTTCACAACACGGACAGGACTGCTTCCCTGCAATTTAAAAACAAAGCAATGAAAAAATGGCTTTAAAGGTCCTAACAGAATGTCCACTGCTTGAGTCTCTTGAAGGCACTTGGCTAAACTTTTGGACCAGCTCTGAGCAGTTGGGGGGCTGGAAGCGTCTCACTTTACACCACGTGGCAAATTGGTTTTTGAAATGTATTTAAAGGTCTCTGGAGCCGGGGTACTGTTACAACTCAGAGAAATCTGAGTTTGATAAGGTCGAGTTTTCCACCAGCCAAATGGAAATTACAAAGCAATATAAAGTTTAAATGCATTTCTATACATACATAACTACTTTGAAAAGATCATAGATAGATAGCTAGATAGCTAGATAGATAGATAGCAACTATTGCAAGCTTTTGTACACACAGCAGTTTTGTGTTTAAAAACTACTTCGTTATACTGTTTCAATGCGAAACACGTCACGATGCCACGGCAGACTGTACTGTACTGACTGTACTCTCGCATGACGTCAAACATCAGAAACAAACCATGACGTAATATTTTAAAACACGGTAAAGTATTTTCTAGTGATTATTTAGAGAAACACCAATCCAGAAACGTCTTTAAACATGGCAGAAGGAAAATAGGATAGGAGCCAACAACAATTTGCTCATTAACTCCGCAATGAAACAAAATCCCTACTTAGTAGTCCGATCAAATCCAGCCCAGCATGGGACGACGTAAATTAACACGGCATGAACTCTTCTCTCCTACATCTCAGCGACTTTTCCGTTTAGTTTAGACTTTATTTTTAGTTAGTTAGTTAGTTTTAAACTTGATCCAACTCTGTTAGATAAAAATGGTTATGTCAACTTTAGGTTTAACCCTTTTTTATCACAACATACTTTATTATACTAAGTTGGAGATTTCTTAAGTTAGTTAGACTTTTAAAACGTTCCTTATTGTTTATTTTTTTTTACATTTTATAAGTAATAATCATAGATGATTTTCTAAATGTGAAGAAACAAAGTTTTGAAAGGTTATAATATGACATCCGGTCATAAATTGTTTTAGTTTCTATTGACCAACTTATAAATTCAATGAACAAACTGTTTACAAATAAATACATCAGACCTGATCTGTTTAAAATATTTTACGGACCAAGATCATATCAGATCTAAGCACATGTCTTTACACAGGACTATATTCTCATATACATTTTACCATCGAAGCAAAATGAATAACAAATTGCAGACACAATATACGTTTAGATACATCAGATACGTTATTTATGTTATTTCGTCCCAGGTAAATGAATCGGGGTCTTACCTTGAAAAGAAGACACGGCAGATTTCAATGCGGCTCCGCTGTCATTCTCTTTAATTCATGCAGGCGTGAACACGAGGCTGATATCGTTTGCATGCCCTTATCTAGGGTTACGGACCCGGATTAATCAGTAACCTCTCGGACTGAGGCTGTCAACTCGAACCGGTTACATTGTCCCATTTGACACGGACTCGAACCTGCGCATCTATATGATAGGAGGAAGTCGCAGCGGACCTGCGCTGCACTAAAGTTACGAAACCTACTATGGCGAGGAACGGGCTCATGAATATTAAATTAGCTTCCGGTCACGCAACTAATTATTATTCATGAAATGAACCTTCGTCTTAGTAGGATTGGGTCTGACCCACGTGACATCTCTCAGCCAATGGAAAAGCCGAGCGTCACGTTGTGATTAATATTCATGAGCGTATTAAGAAACGCGTGTAGAGACGTACAAACACCAGGATGTGTTTATTTTAATTTAACATCCTGGAAAATCATTAAAATTATGTGCGAAATTGTTTCCGAATTCAGTAATTGACTTGACATTGACTTGACCCAAGAATATTCTGTAGTTTATTAAATTACCGGACATATACCGATTTACAAGCAGCAACAACATGCAATTGATTTATAATGTTATTTTTTGTGTGCCATTACTAGCCTGCAGAACTATTTTTCGGTGTTATCATAATGGATATTATAATAAAGGATTAATATAATATTTTTGACATTTTACATTTAAACAAACACATATACAATTTACTAAACACTAAACTTGAATGTTAGTAGGACATTTTGAATCTTAGTGTATTTTAATGCTTTAATGCTTAATGCCAAGTATTGATTCTTATTTAAGTGAAAGAAATTCAGTATTTTAAACGGAGGTATAGAAAATATACATATACAGAACAACAACCAAGACAACTCTGAGAGGATAATGTATGTGGTATTTTCTTGCTGTAATTTCAAATTTAACATTTTACATTTTAAGGGTTTATTATTATTATTATTTTCCATTCAGTACAAGTGAAAGAAAAAGCTACTTTTTAATAATAGAAGACCTTAGGGGAATCAATATTAGTGGCCCTCATAATCCAATGAAATGTATTGAGAAATCACAGAGTATGTCTTTGTTCTGGGAGCTGATGGGAACTGTTCTGAGATACCCAACTGGGACCACACATGCTTACACCCAAAGGCATTAACACGATCCACCAACTGACCCTAACAAGATCCCCTGGCACTCTCTGCTCAGTTGTGTTTCACAGGGGGATTTGACTTACAGCAGAAGAAGTTTATTTGAATTAAGCTCTAATACTGCGCTTGCCAACAAGGGTGAGCAAGTTCAAATGTAGCTGTTTTTTCTTAAGAAACTGAGAATATAAACCATTTTTTATGCTAGTGGCTCCTTGGACCTAGTCTTATGGTTTGTTAAAATTAAAATTTACCCCCTTTTGTAGCTTTGTATAGAAAATGTCTGTCTTCTGACGAATTGACTGATAAGAGACAAACACTTGTGAGTGTTTATTGCCCTGTGTCACTTCACGTGAGTGTGTTGTTTTATTGACTTTACCGACTCGTGTTATGAAGCATCTGTTTGTTTCCAAAACACTTCAAACAACTGCCACGTAATCACTGATGACCTGGTTTTTGTCTTTGACTCACACGGCGCTATCTGACAATATACGACTTGTGTGTCAATTACGTAGGTGATATAGTCAGTGACTTTGAATTATCGTCACCTGACAGATTTAAGCTATGTAAACAAAATGTTTTCTATGCATTAAGATTCAAATAGATTTATACAAAGATTCGCTTTAAACCGTCTGTTGCCACAAGATTACAAAGAGCAGCACAAATTCAACAATGCAGTATTGCGTTGAAAACTATGCATGTCTTTCTCATGAAATGCAACTAAACCATGCGACCAAACAAGTAAATTCATCTAAAAAACAAGGTGTGGTTTCTGTCACATGAGGTTAGCTGATAGAAGGAGAATTTATTGAACTGGGCTGTAGACTGCTTGAATGTTAAAGTCATTGTTTCATTAGAACAAGACTTACCTAAATGATAATAAAAGTAAATGACTAGCCCCTTCTGACCAAATAAATGTGCATTTAAACTGTGCTACTAATCCGTTAGTGGTAGAATAGTTATTTTTTTACATACTGCATAACTTCTTCCCTCAGCCGCAATTGTAATTTTAATGACGTCACAATCAAAAAACAAAAAGTTACTTCTTATAGCTCAACATCTTTTGTTGATGTTGGGTAAAAAAACCCAAACCCTGAAATCATACATAACCTCCTCCTTAAACAAACGAGAAATAAAAGACTGTCAATAATGACGTACAAGTCCCTAATCCCTCTCTAAGCCAAAAATTAGTGCTAAACATAAATCTGATTGGCTGATCGGGAATTCATTCCAGGACCGACGCGGATGTTGAGGTGTGGAACCAGGCAGAATCAGGTTTACCACAAACCTGTGCACAAAAACTTAAACAAGAGGTTGTTTTCAAACTTGTTTTTCTTTACGGATGCTCAGGGCAAACAATTTCCTGGAGTGTTTTCACAGCTTGTTGAGGTGGAGATGAGCCGACAAAACAAATCTCTCCATGGTAACCACAACATGACACCAGTCCTTCCTGGCTGCTTTTGGATATCTGTGCCAGATCTGTACGCTGTGCTTGTTTTTGTGTCTTTCTCTGTGGAATATTTAATTGGATTTGCACAGTCAGCTAGCAGAATGTGTACAGTACTGTATACAGTCCTGACACACTGCTTTTTATGTTGACTAAAAAAGTCCCAAAGTATCTAAACCATCTCAAATATTCTTTTGTTGTTTGGATTCGTATGTATTTTACAGAACACGCTGTATTTTTCCTGTAACTCATCTGGTAGCCCACAGCACTAGCAACAGTAATGTTGTGGGAATCGATTTCTAACACACACACACACACACACACACACACACACACACACACACACACACACACACACACACACACACACACACACACACACACACACACACACACACACA